>RCUC01137337.1:0-75537 GCA_003697995.1 Taxidea taxus jeffersonii | reverse complement strand
ATCACTGGGCATCAGGGAAATACAAATCAAAACCACAATGAGATACCACCCCACACCAGTCAGAATGGCTAAAATGAACAAGTCAGGAAATGACAGATGCTGGCGAGGATGTGGAGAAAGGGGAACCCTCCTACACTCTTAGTGGGAATGCAAGCTGGTGCAACCACTCTGGAAAACAGCATGGAGGTTGCTCAAAAAATTGAAAATAGAACTACCTTATGACACAGCAATTGCACTACTTTAGGGTATTTACCCTAAATATACAAACATAGTGATCCGAAGGGGCACGTGTACCCGAATGCTTATAGAAGCAATGTCCACAATAGCCAAGTTATGGAAAGAACCTAGATGTCCATCAACAGATGAATGAATAAAGAGGAGGTGGTTTATATATATATACAATGGAATACTATGCAGCCATCAAAAGAAATGAAATCTTACCATTTGCGATGACATGGATGGAACTAGAGCGTATTGTGCTTAGCGAAATAAGTCAACTGGAGAAAGACAACTATCACATGATCTCCCTGATATGAGGAAGTGGAGATGCAACGGGAGTGGGAGTTAAGGTGGTAGGAAAAGAAAAAATGAAACAAGATGGGATCGGGAGGGAGACAAACCAAAAGAGACTCTTAATGTCATAAAACAAACTGAGGGGGGGGGGGGGAGAGCGGTTGGGAGAGGGGGGTGGGGTTATGTTATATGTTTAAATAAAGCTTAAATAAAAAGAAAAAAAATACAAAAAAAAAAAAGAAAGCAGGAGAAGCTGTAGATATAGTTTGTGGCATAAAAGACAGGCATGTCACCTCAAGAAAAAATACAAGTCAAATCAGCATGTCACCTCCCACTGCTGGCTAGGCAGAGATTTTAATGAAACATCTTGGGATTAATCCACACCAAAGGCCTACCTCACCCAGCTCCTGACAGGGGGCAATATATAGCTTAAAGAGATGTCATAAACTTCAATAGGATTCAAGCTTAAAGCCTCACCTTAAAATCATTGACTCCTTACAGGGTCCTATCTGCCTGCCCATTTCACTTCATTCAGGAATGGGATTGGAGAGCAAAAGAATTAAAAAGCCCTCAAGATTTAAGGCTAGAAAGGACCTTATTAGACAAGGAACCACAAAATCAAGTGCCTATAGTAGCCAGCAGGGAGGATAAATGAATGGAATAGCTGGTCAGACTCTGTAAGAACCTGGAGAATACTTGCTGGGTTCCAGGGAGCAATGCTTTTCAATCCCAAGTAATTGTTGCCAGGCAGAAGTTCAGATCCAGTGTGGCCAGATTTTTTTTTTCAAGAGAAGCTGTATATTCAGGTTTATAAATGAAAAATTCCCCTGTACTTAAGTATTAATATTTAATTTAATATTTTAACAATAATAAAACCAAGTGATAATAATAAAGAATAATAAAATTATTATAAGGATAAGACTGGTAGTCATCTAGTATTCACCTACTGTGCTGTGTTGCAAAAATAGTGACTTTCTTACATTTAAATTGGGAAGCAGTCATTATCCCAGGATCTCAAATGACTGTCACCAGCATTCTGGCACCCCTGGCCTGCCCCTGAACAGAGACTAAAATGTTAACACCTAACCAACAGGTCACTTCAAGGATCCTGTTTTGGCATGATGGCCAGCATCTGGTTGACCTGATCAGCATTTGCACTACACTTGTGAAGTATTTTTAACAAACAAAACACATATGCCAGTTCAAACAAAACACATATCCCAGGAACATTGATCCTACTGGAAATCAGTTTGAGACCCTGACTTATTCCAGTTCCCTTTATTTGTTAGTTGGGGAAACAAAGGTAGACACAGAAAAAGTTATTTAATTAAAGTTATGAAACAAGTCACTGACAGAACCTGATAAGAACCCAGGACTTCAAGTTTATAGGCCAGGGCTCTGTCCTCTTCATCAATAGCTACAAATCCATGGAAAGTACAGATTTTTAAAAGAACAGATTTCTCTTAACTCTTTTTTTTCATTTTTTTAAAAATTCTTATTTATTTGTCAGAGAGAGAGAGAGAGAGAGCACAAGCAGGCAGAGGCAGAGAGAGAAGCAGGCTCCCCACCAAGCCAGGAGCCCGATGTAGGACTCGATTCCAGGACCCTGAGATCATGACCTGAGCCAAAAGCAGTGTCTTAACTAACTGAGCCACCCAGGCGTCCTTTTTTTTTTTTTTTTTTAAAGGATTTCTCTTAATTCTTAACTGTAGAGAACAAACTGACAATTACCAAAGGGGGCAGGCAGATGGTGAGATGGGTGAAATAGGTGGTGAGGATTAAAGATTACACTCATCATGATGAGCACTGACTAATGATTAGAATTGTTGGATCATTATATTGTACACCTGAAACTAATATAACACTGTATGCCAACTATACTGGAATTTAATAACTTAATTTTTAAAAGAGTGAAAAAGGGGCACCTCGGTGCCTCAGTGGGTTAATCTTCTGCCTTTGGCTCAAGTCATGATCTCAGGGTCCTGGGATCAAACCCCGCATTGGGCTCTCTGCTTGGCAGGGAGCCTGCTTCCCCTTCTCTCTCTGCCTGCCTCTCTGTCTACTTGTGATCTCTCTGTCTCTCTGTCAAATAAATAAATAAAATATTTAAAAAAAATAAAAGAGTGAAAAGATAAAAACACAGATTTCTTCTCTCTATACCACTCCTGCAAAAACTCTGGGGTTGGCCCAGGCATGAATATCTTTCAAAAACTCCTTAGATAATTCTGATGATCACCAGATCTGCCAAACATTGCTGCAAACTGTGGCACTGGAATACCAGTAAATTTTAGCCACCCAGCTTCTTCTGTGGGCAAATTTGGAATGAAGGGTGAAACCTCTATTGACATATTATTTAAATAATTCTCATCAGAGTTTCACATAGAAGACATGTGCATATATGTCAAGAGGGCAAGTGGTTTTTCCCAAGCCCCTTAGATCTGTCTTACTGCCATACTGAAGGGAAGAAAATTAAAGGAGGAAATTTTCAGATATTGGTAATAGTTGATGACCAGAGAAAGGGAGGTTATATGATAACCAGCATCAGAATAATCAGGATAGGACAGAAAAGTTTCAGCTTTGTCACTTACTAGTTCTACATCTTCAGATACCTCACTTAAGTTTTCTAGGTCTCACTTTCTCCATCTGTAAAATGGGGACAGCAATACCTAGTAAACAAAATAATCACAGATTTCAGAAAGAAATCAGTCAATTCTGGATTATCCTGGCTGTAGATTCCTCAGTGATAGTAAGAGATTCATCCAGAGAGCCAAGTGGATATGCAGCTTCTGCTCTGTCCACAGGAATGTCAATACAGTGTTATCAGCTACTGCCCAAAGCACAAGTCTAGCCACAAACTGAAGGAGAACTCATTTTTGGTACCTTCACACTTCTGACACTCATGTTGATGAGTTCAGCTCAGGTATCAATATGGAGTTGACACTAGGGTCAATTATAGGCAGCAATATGGAGTTGCCCTTAAAAGTTTGCTGGCATAGCCCACATGTAATTATAGAGCTTCCCTTAGTCATAAGGCAATTCTCACAGTATCTGACATATAGTGGTAACTGTGATGGTCATGATTATCATTGTATGGTATGACACAGCAATCTAAAATCCCACTCTAAAGCCAGACAAACCAAGGTACAGCTATGTGATTTTAGATATTATTTCCAAATATCTCTAAGTATCAAATCATCATCAGTGAAATAGAAGCAATAATGGTTATCTCCTATATTGCATTATTACAAGAATTAAATGAGCTAATATTGGAAAGAGTTTAGCTTGGTGCCTGGCATATGATAGATGCTCAATAAATGTTCTGTTTGGTGATAACACTATTAATATTAACTTCAGCATTCAACTTCAAGTTTGAAAGAGCCTTGATTTGGTACTAGAACTAGTAGCCTAATAGGCAACCATGGCCTAATGAGAGGTTTGCACAGAGCAAAGTCTAGCTGGTCCCATGGGGAGCACACAAGTACTGAGATGTTCAAGAACCTCCTTCAAGTCTCTGAGCTCAGCAGGGAGTTGTTTGCAACATAACCTCAACCCACAGCCACCAACAGACCTTTCCCAGCCTCAAACCCTTCTGACAGAAAGGCTGTTAGTAACCCATCCAACTACCCCTATTTGTAGGGCTTGGTTGAATCAGGCCAAGGAGAAGTGCTGAGGGATCTCAAGCTTCTGGTAGTCCAGGAGACTCTGGGAAATGCCAACTGCAGATCCCAGATCTCCACCCACTTCTTCCAAGCAGATCCAAATAATAGGTTCTTTAGGCAGGCAGCCCATCAACTCAGGATTCCAAGACAAACAGCCTTCATATTATTTGATCTAAATTTCTAATTTCTCTGGAGAGTTGCAGCACAGGGCCTACTAACAAGGAGACAAGCTATCAGAGAGAGAAAACACCTGTATTCAGACCCCAGCTGTAGGACATTCTCAATGTGTCATTGTAAGAACCAAACACATGTGATTATATAAAGAGCTATAGAGTGTAATCAGGATAGTTGTTATTAACATTTATAATTATAACACATGCTATGAATTTTCATTCACAAAACTCAATGTGTAAAAATGTAACCTTCTATAACTAAACTCAGTTTTTGAGTTGTTTCCATTTTGCCTTGCACATAAACTTAATCTAGTTACCTCATTCTTTCCCAGATAAATGTAAACATTTCAAGGTTAAAAGTCAGTGTTTTCTCCTGCCTACCCTCTTTTTCTGGTGAGGAGATCTCAGATATTCCATGGTGGAGGTGAAAGACAGGGCTCTGAATCTCATTGAATTCTTGGCATGGTGGAGGCAGTGGATCCACAGTGACTCTGATATCTACATATCTCCTTCAGACCCAAAAGTCCTCTCCCAGCTATTTCCAAATTCACATACAGAAGTGCTTTTCCTGGGGTGCCTGGGTTAAAGCCTCTGCCTTCGGCTCAGGTCATGATCCCAGGGTCCTGGGATGGAGCCCCACATCGGGCTCTCTGCACAACAGGGCGCCTGCTTCCTCCTCTCTCTCTGCCTGCCTCTCTGCCTACTTGTGATCTGTCAAATAAATAAATAAAATATTTTTTTAAAAAGTGCTTTTCCTTGTCACTTGTGGGGAGGCTCTTTCAGGCACCTTGGTAACTAGACACACAGAGCACCATCCATTTGCTCCTCCTGGCGAGTACTGCTGCACCAAGTTGGGGTAAGAATGCTTTGGGTATCCCCCAGACCCATCTGGGAAATAAGTTTAGCTCCCCTCTGTAGCCCATTCCTTCAAACCCATTAGAGGTCTCCATAGTTATCATCCAGGTCATAGAGTCATGAACAAAATAGACTTCATCTCTGCTCTATGGAACTAGTGACAAAAGACAAACAGTAAAGTCAACACATAAATAAATATAGGATTACAAATTGAGAAAGTGCTATAAAGATAAAAAACAAAAGGCAGTCGTAGAAGAAAACCTTGTTGGGGGGGTGGAGTACCTACTTATATACATTGATCAGAATCAGGTAAGGCTGTCTGATGAGGTGATAGATAAGCTAAGACCTGAAGGAAAGGAAGGAGCCAACATGCAAAAATTAGGATTAGGGTGATGGTACTGACACTCCAGGCATAGAAACAGATATGGGGAAAGGTCCTCAGGAGCATCCAAGCTTGATGTGGCATTGGAATACATAGAGGGGTTGAAACACAATCAACAAGCAGGGTCCAAAAGTTATGCTGAAGAGTTAGAATTTATCCTAATTAAAATGTTAAGTCATAGAAACATTCACTTTTAGTTACTTTTTTATCATTAAATGATTTTGAACAAGGATTTGTCCCCTTAAAATATTATGTCAACAATAATTTTCAATAGATACAGTATGGCTGCCCCCATGCAGGGACATTTCTGGTTGGCACAATGATTTGAGTATACTAGTGCCATTTAAGGAGGTCCAGGGATGCTAAATACCCTGCAATATACAGGACAGGTCTACTCAATGGAGAATTGCTCCCCCCCAAGTCCCTGTTTCCCTAGCAAGATTTAGCGAGTATCTGGCAGCTATGTAGAGGCAAGAGTGGAGAAAAGACAAACATGTTAGCAGGGACATAATTAGGATTGCATTGACATTGTCCAGATGGGAAAAGATGATGGCAAGTGTAGGACTGGGACCTCAGGGATCAAGAAGAGTGAAAAAGTGGGCAAATATGACCAGGCATCACATATTGGCCACACTGTGTTTTTGTTAAATGAGACACAGTCCCAGAGTCTTTCTCAACATCACTCCTGGTAGACATTAGCAATTGCTTCCAGTTAACAACTGAGGCAAACCTATTTGGAAAATATCTGATTTGGGTGGAAATAACTGATTTGCTCCAGAGATGGAGCAAAGAGGATACAAAGGGAAGAAATAGGGACTAAGTCTGGAAAGGATGTTATTGAATAATGTAATATTCATGCAAGCCTTAAATGCCCAGATGAGCTTCTTAAATAAAAAGGACAATAGCTCTTCCCTCTTTTAGAGGATTCCTCCTAGAAGCCCACCAGATTTTTCCCTCTCTCTATTCCCTACCAAAACCTCACAGCTGCAATTTGAGTGTTCTCCAAAATTTAAATAAGAAAGTCCTTAAAGACTTGCCTATCACTCAGAAAATTAGCTGCCATGCATAATTAGGTTACTTTGGCATGATATTCATCTGAAATGTGAACATGCTATGAATAATGAAAGCAAACATGTGGAGCGAGTGTCCTTGACCTGCTGAGAGAGTGTGGCTAAGCCATGAGCTCCACACACAAATTATCACTATGCCTTTCCCAGAAAAGAAAGTGACATGATTAAAAAGACATCATAGAGGGGCACCTGGGTGGCTCAGTTGGTTAAGCATCTGCCTTTGGCTCAAGTCATAATCCCAGTGTCCTAAGATTGAGCACCACGTCAGGCTTCCTGCTCAGTGGGAAGTCTGCTTCTCTCTCTCTCTTTGCCCCTCCCTCCAGGATCATATATGTGCACTCTCTCACATGCTCTACCTCTCTCAAATAAATAAATAAATATCTTAAAAGAAAAAGACATCACAGAGTCCCAGAATCTCAGAAAAGTCCCCACATGGTGAATTTATAATTCTGTGGGAGGAATTTACTACAGTAGATGACCCCAATCTTGGGCCAACTGAGCAACAATTCACCATTCAGAATCAGTTAACACTTACTGGATCACCTCTCTGCCTCTTGATCAACCCCAACTTACATGCTTTTGTGGACAAAGATTACAGATGGAGTCCAAGAATTAGGTCGACTCAAGTTTTTGATTCATGGAGTTGAAAGAAATATAATAGGTGGGAAACAGGAGATATACATAGTCTACTTGTTTAAAAATGCTGGCTTCATTAGAATATCTACCAGCTGAATTTCCATTGCACCACAAAGGTTCCCACATTGTCATAACTTATCCTGGAGGCTTGCTGCCCTTTACCCCCAAGCAATATGGCACTGTGATGCAGACTCACAGGTAAAAGTACTTATGTGAACATGAAGATATCAAGAAAAGTGTTTAAAACAAGCCTACCTAAATCCAAGATATTGAAAATAGATCACAAGGATAGACCACAGTGGGAAAGCAAACTGTGTTCTCTCACCAGCCCCCTGATTAATCCATTAAGGCAATTGGTTCTATCTTTCATACTAAATCTCCTGAGGTTTGTTCATCACAAACCAGGCTTTCTTGGGGTGTCTGGGTGGTTCAGTTGGTTAAGTGTCTGACTTCAACTCAGCTCATGATCTCAGGATCCCAGGATTGAGCCCTGTGTCAGACTCCTCCTTCTCCCTCTGCCCCTCCCCAAAACTGGATGTGGTCACTCGCTCACTGTCAAATAAATAAAATCGTCAAAAAACAAAACCCCAAAAAACAAACTTCCTTTTAATTTTGCTAAAGGATCCAAAAGCTTCCCTAACAATGTTCAGCCATAATAGAAAATGGAATGGGGAATCCATGCATTAAAAGGCAGTCTTTCAATGATTTTTGACTAGTAGGTACTAAAGACATGATACTGGACATGTTTCTAAACCAAAGACAAGGGGCAGGAGTTCCAGCACTAGAGATGGGCCCAAGGTCCTGCTGGTCACAGACTGGCAACTAACAAAGCATTCTTTTGACTACTGAGAGAAAAAAATGGTATAATTGGGCAAACTGCTCAAGTCCCTATGTATTTCCAGATGGTAACATCATATATCTAGCTAGTATGAAATCTGAAATTGACCTTCAATCCAAATGCCATCATCCAAAGCTAGCTTGTGGAAATTTACATAAATTATTTTCCTATTTCAATATATTTGGAGACTTGAGTTTTTCTGGAATCACTTACAAGGTTATAGCAGATATTGTTGATGGCTCAATTCCCTCAGTTCACTTGAGGTCACCTGAAACTGTGACAGATGGTTTCCAAAAAGGTGACAGCCTCCTGTCTCAAGCATTTGCACCTCTCTTCTTCTCTGCCTGAGGACTTTCTCCAGCAACACCAGAACTAACTCCACCAAATGGGAGTATAAGCTGGATATGCAAGTGGCAGAGCACAAAAGATATTCCTCAACATACAGAGATAAAAAGGAATAAATTCCTCGAGTTCCCTGTCTTCTGGTGGACAAGTCTAGGTATATTCCATACAGTTTCTTACAGGGCCCTTGGATGGATGGATCCCTAATAACCCATTCATTTACATATCTCTGCCTCACTTTTCTTGTCACTCCCTTTGTGATTTCTGGATTCATCTCCCAAATAAAATGCCAGCAGAAGTCCTTGAATTAGAATATGCTTCTGCAGGAACCCAAACCAAGACAAAAATAGGTATTTTTAATCATTCTCTAATTAATATGGCTTATAATATAGTACTTACTTATGTATATCTGGAAATATATATTTTTTTGGATTTTGGAAATATATATATTTTATACATATTTATATATTATATATTTATACTCCATGTTATGTAGTATAGATTTATGTGTATTATATTTGTTATGCTATATTTACATAACATAAATATAACATATAACATATAACATTTATATGTTATGTTATATTTACATAAATGTTTTTAGTGAATAAGATCATGTTATGTGATAAACACAAAAATATACCACACATATGTCCCACAGAGAGAGGAGTTTTACCTCAGATGTTGGAAGTGCTGCCAAGGTCATCTTCCAGCTGTCAGCCCACTCAGAAAATGCTCACATACAGAGTGTGCCTAACTCCTGGGTGAGTCCAACACCCATATTGAGCCCTTGGCATTTGGGATAGGAGAGATCATAGAGATGAAAACCAAGGGAAAGCCACTGAAACCATCTCCACATCCTAGTCAAAAAGAGTAACTCTCAAACAATAACACCTTCCAGGGGTAGGTGGGAAGGTGGATATTCGCCACACTTAAAGATTTTTAAAAATGTAGGAAGAAACAAATACAAAAGAAATGTTGAGAAATGAAGAGCTTCAGAACCTGTAGTACAACATCAAACATGAGCATCAAAGAAATCAAGGTGCAGGAGAGAAAAGCAACAAGAATATTTGAGAAAAAAAATTTTAATATTTCTTATTTCTTCAGTGTTCCAAGTTTCATTATTTATGCACCACACCCAGCGCTCCACGCAATAAGTACCCTGCGTAATACCCACCACCAGGTTCACCTATCCCTCCACCTTTTTCACCTACAAAACTTTCCATTTCTCTCTCAGAGTCCACAGTCTCTCAGGCATTGTCTCCCCTTCTAATTTTGTCCAATTCATGTTTCCTTTCCTCCTCTTAATGTCCTACATGTTACTCCATTGCATGTTAACATGTTACATAACATGTTACTTCCAGTAAGTGAAACCATATGATAATTGACGCTCTCTGCTTGACTTATTTCACTCAGCATAATCTCCTCCATTTCCATCCATGCTGATACAAAAGTTGGGCATTCATTCTTTCTGATGGAGGCATAATACACCATTGTATAGGTGAACCATATCTTCTTTATCCATTCGTCTATTGAAGGGCAACTTGGCTCCTTCAACAGTTTGGCGATTGTGACCATTACTGCTATGAGCATTGGGGTACAGGGGGCCCTTCCTTTCATTACATCTATATCATTGGGGTAAACACCCAGTAGTGCAATTGCAGGGTCATAGGGAAGCTCTACTTTGAATTTCATAAGGAATCTCCACACTGTTTTCCAAAGTGGCTGCACCAACTTGCATTCCCACCAACAGTGTAAGAGTGTTCCCCTTTCTCCACATTCTCTCCAACACATATTGTTTACTGTCTTGTTAATTTTGGCCATTCTAACTGGTATAAGGTGGTATCTCAATGTGGTTTTGATTTGAATCTCCCTGATGGCTGGTGATGATGAACAATTTTTCATGTGTCTGATAGCCATTTGTATGTCTTCACTGGAGAAGTGTCTGATAATTTCTTCTGCTCATTTTTTGGCATGATTATCTGTTTTGTGTGTGTTGAGTTTGAGAAGTTCTTTATACATCCTGGATATCAGCCTTTTTCCTGTAGTGTCATTTGCAAATATCTTCTCCCATTCTGTGGGTTGCCTCTTTATTTTGTTGACTGTTTCCTTTGCTGTGCAGAAGGTTTTGATCTTGATGAAGTCCCAAAAGTTCATTTTCGCTTTTGTTTCCTTTGCCTTTGGAGACATACCTTGAAAGAAGTTGCTGTGGCTTATATCGAAAAGGTTACTGCCTGTGTTCTCCCCTAGCATTCTGATGGATTCCTGTCCCACATTGAGGTCTTCTATCCATTTCAAGTTTATCTTTGTGTATGGTGGCTTTCACTTCTGCCCTAATCAATTCTGTTTTGTCATCAAAGGCTTTCTCCAACCTAGCCAATGCCTGGATAACTGTTAGCCTGAATTCCCTTTCCAACATACTATGTCCATATCCAATAGCTCTGATGGACAGAGCCCAGTCTCTGAATTTTTCTTCTGTTGGGCATTCCTCCTCCTAGTCATTTTGGTGAGAGATGGCTGAGGGGATGTGTAGCTGAATGTATCGACCATGGTGCAGGCAAGGTGCACACTGGAATGCTTCTGAGCAATCGAGAGTCCCCACCAAAAAGAAAGAAGAGAAAAAAGAGGGGGTGGGGAGAAAGATTTAAAAAAGAGAGAAGGCCCAGCCCAAATGGGCCCCAAAGGTAAGATTTATGAAGTATACAAACAAAAACAAAAAGACCAACAAAAGTAGATGACAGGAGAAAAATAATAAATAAATAAATAAATAAAATAAAAGAACCCCGTCAAAATCAACCCCAAGTGTAAGATTTATATACTACCAGAACAAAAACAAATACACAGAAACACTGACAGAAGAAAAAGATGGGAGAGTATAAATTCTCAGTGTGGAAGAGGAAGGTTATTTTTATTCTTCCTGGATGTATCTTGATATCTTTGTTAAAGGACTCAACTATCCTGAAATAAATGGGGATTAACTGGTTTACCTTTAGGGGTAGCATTGATTGGGGAATGGGGATTACCTTGAAGCTTATCTCTATATGAATATTAAAAATATAATAATAAATTAAATTTAAAAAGTTAAAAAATAGAAAACCAAAAGCAAAACACAGGTATATGTATGATAAAAGTTCAGGTTAAAAGGTTACTATGGAATCTGATGTACTGAACATCTCATTGTGATGATAAATAGGTTAAAAAATTATATTTAAAAAAATGAAAAGAACCAGAATAGGGGGAACAACTTAAAAATAAAAGTTGTATCTATGAAGTAGTGGTGGTTGTCCTCTTGGGTTTTGCTTTTTGTTTTTTGTTTTTTGGGGGGGGGGGCTGGCTTTCAGGAGAAGGGGCTTGCTGCGTGGTTTTCAGGGAGTCTTGCTAGAGTTAAGTCCTCCTGCCCCCATCAAGGGGCTGGGCTCTGAGGAAACCGGTTTTTCAGGTTTTTATTCTCTGGAGGCTTTTTTATTTGTTGGTTGGTTGGTTTTCTCTCCCCTTGATGGATTTGGCAGTTCTTTGGAGGTTTAGATGAAAGCAAACTGCACTCAGACCTCCCTCTCAGAGAGAAGTCTCAGTCTGTTCCCCTCTGGGTGTTCCAGAGTACATAAATTGCCCCTCTGCCACTGGCAGAGTACATTCCCAGTCACGGTCTCTGGGGTCACAGGAACTCCAGAACTGGGGTCCAGGAACTCCAGATTTTAGACAGTGCTGGCTGGCTGGTTTGCACGGACCTCTCTCAGGGAAGGGTGTAGGGCACGACTCAGACTCTGGTCACACAGTGCATGCATGCGTGCAAAGTGCAAAATGCTGTGGTTCTGCCAGTTTTCAAGGCTCACTCACCCTCATTGGGCTCTCAGGTGCATGAGCAGCTCAGGGACCAAGAACTGGCTTCTTCGCTACATTCTCTCTGGTTCAGCCCCAGAGGTGGATGTCCTGGGTCGGTGGTCTTAAGCGCCTGTCCCTAACTTCACAATTCTCCCAATTTCCCCCCATGATCCTTTGCTCTTTTTGAGTGATTTCAACCAGACTCCAAGTTAATGCTTGTCCCCAATCAAAGAGTACCCTCGTATTGGGGTATCACTTTTCAATGGGTCACTGCTGGTGGCTCCCTCCCCTTTTTGTTTATTTTTCAATATAAGTCCAATGTTCTCACTCCACTTTACCTGCCCACTGGTGTCTTCTGCCCCTGTAGAGATCCAGAAGTGTATAATTCTAATCTCAGACTGGTTTCATGCGTGATCAGAGTTCTTTGGTAGGTAATCAGCTCACTTTAGGGAACAGATTGAAACAGCGCCTCCTCCTACTTCTCCACCATCTTGTCTGTGATCCAAGCATTCCTGAGGAGGATAGTCTTTAGCTTCCAAGTGTTGAATTCCTTCCAACTTTTTCTTGTGGTTGAGTTCTAGTTTCAAAGCATTGTGCTCTGAGCATATACAGTGAATAATCTCAATCTCTTGGTATTGGCTGAGCCCTGATTTGTGACCCAGTATGTGGTCTATTCTGGAGAATGTTCCATGTGCCCTTGAGAAGAAGGAGTATTCTTTTTTTTTAGGGTGGAATGTTCTGTATATATCAATGAGGTCCATCTGGCCCAATGTGTCATTCAATGCTCTTCTTTCTTTATTGATTTCCTGCTTGGATGGTCGTGTCTATTACTGAGAGTAGCACATTAAGATCCCCTACTATTATCATATCAATATGACTCTTTATCTTAATTAACATTTGTCTTATATAGTTGGCTGTTCCCATATTGAGGGCATAAATATTTACCATTGTTAGATCCTGTTGGTGGATAGACCCTTTAAGAATTATGTAGTGTTCTTCTTTATCTCTGACTATAGTCCTTAGTTTAAAATCTAATTTATCTGATATGAGAATCACTAACCCAGCTTTCTTTTGAGGCCCATTGGCATGAAAGATGTTTCTCCATCCTTTCACTTTCACTCTGGTTGTATCTTTAGTTTCCAAATGTATCTCTTGTAGATAGCATATGGACGGGTCCTGTCATTTTAGCCAATCTGCAACCCTGTGCCATTTTATGGGAGCATTTAGGCCATTCGCATTGAGAGTGATTATTGAAAGATATGTTTTTATTGACATCATGTGGCCTGTGAAGTCCTTGTTTCTATGGATTGTTTCTGTAAATTTCTGTCCTGTGTCACTCTTGGGTTCTTTCTTCTTTTATAGAACCCCCTTAATATGTGTTGTAGTGCCAGCTTGGTGGTCACAAACTCTTTTAAACCGTGCCTGTCTTGGAAGATCTTTATCTTTCCATCCATTTTGAATGTCAACCTTATTGGATAAAGTATTCTTCTTAGCTGCATGTTCTTCTCACTTAGTGTGCTGAATACTTCTTGCCAGCCCTTTCTGGCTTGCCAGGTTCTGTGGACAGGTCTGACATTATTCTGATGGTCCTTCCTCTGTACATAAGGAATATCTTCCCTCTGGTTGCCCTTAAGACTTCCTGGCTGAAATTTTGATTCATCATCTTCACGATCAGGTGTCCTGAGGTCTTTCTAGATTCATTGATCTTGAGGGATGTCCTTTCTGCCTCTAGGACACAAACACTTGTTCCATTCCCCAGAATTTTCATCCAGAATTTGTTGAACCATATCTTCTAGTCTTATCTCTTTCTCCACCCCCTGAGGGATCCCAATAATTCTGACTTTGGAATGTTTCATGGCATCATTTATTTCCCTAATTCTGTTTTCATTGCTTCTAAGCTGTTTCTTCCATGCCTTCTCCTGATCCTTCTTTTCTATCAGTTTGTCCTCTAAATCACCAATTCTATCTTCTGTCTCGGTTACTCTAGTTGTTAGAGTACTTAGATTAGATTGGATCTCATTGATAGCATTTTTAACTTCTATCTGGGTGGCTCTCACTTCTGCCCTTAGAGATTCTGTTGTCACTAATGTCTTCTCCAACCTAGCCATTGCCTGGAAAGTTGTTACCTGAGCTCCTTTTCTGACATACTGTTTATATCCATATCCATAGTTCTGTGGCAGAAGGCACAGTCTCTGAATTTTCCTCTGTTGGGCGTTCCTCCTCTTAGTCATTTTGGTGACAGGTGGTTGAGGGGAATGTATAGCCGAATATATCAACCACGACCCAGGCAAAGTGAACCCTGGAAAGTTTTGGAGCAATCAGAAGTCACCACCAAAAAGAAAGAAAAAAGAAAAAGAGAGAGAAAGAGGGGGGAAAAAAGAGAGTCCAGCCAATATGAGCCCCAGAAGTAAGATTTATAAAATACAAAAACAAAAATGAACAAATAAAAATACCAACAAAAGTAAATCACAAGAAAAAAAATAAAAACCCAGCCAAAATGAATCCCAGGAATAAGATTTATATAACACCAGCACAAAAAAAAGAAAAAAAAATACACAGAAACACTGATTGAAGAATAAGATGGAAGGGTAGTTATAAATCCTTGATGTTGGCTAGGAAGGTTATATTGGGTTCTTCCTGGGTGTATCTTCTTATCTTTGTTAAAGGACTCAACTTTCCAGAGATACAGAGAGATTAAAACTGGTTTATATATAGGGTTAGTATTGAATAGAGAAAAGGATTACCTTGAAGCTTATATCTATATGTATATTAAAAAAAAAAAGAAAAGAAAAAGAAACACATGTATATGTATGAAAAAAGTTCAAGTTAAAAAGTTATTATGGAATATGTTGTATTAAACCTCTAGTTGTAATGGTAAGTAGGTTAAAAAAATTAAAAGAACAAAAATCATGATAATTATTTTTAAAAAGTAGAAAGAAAGAAATGTTACATCTATGAAATATACAGATTTTGGGGCAATATCAGGAGGTTAATATATTGTTTTCCCCTGATGTTGGGGTTTTACAGTTTTATGGGGCCCCTGTGGTGGTAGTCCTCTTGTTCTTTTGGCTTGTCTTCTCAGGGAGGGGCCTGCCATATTGTTTTCCAGACAATCTGCTTGGGTTGAGTTGCCCCGCCCCCTATGAAGGAGCTGTGCTGTGTTGGAAAACCTGGTTTTTCAGGCTTTTGTTCTCTGGAAGTTTTTGTTCTTTGGTTGCTTTTTTTGCCTTTTCAGAGGGTCAGAGCAAAGAAAGTATCTGTCTGCACCCAGACCTCTGCCTCAGAGAGAAGCTCCCCCCTCTAAGCGGTCCAGAACACACAGACTGCCCCTCTGCAAACTCTGCAGAACAGTGCAACCTCCCACAGGTGGTGTACACCCCCTAGCCACTGTCCCAGTGGTCACCTGAGACCCCTGTTTGTCTCTGCACCTCCATTCCACTAAAAACGCGGGCAATGTTGGTCCAGGGAGCCCACTTCTGGTGGCTACCTTTGTCGGGACTTCTCTGTGGAATCCAGGCCCATGCCAGGTACACTGAAACCCTGGGGCCATGCAGGTCACAGAAGGCTATGGGCCCAGGGACCCCGACAGGATCCCAACCAGAGATCACACCGGGTTGTCTCAGGCAAAGGCTGAGTGCTCTCAGACCCTGTCACTGGTCAGAGAAGGCTGTGGTCCTAGAGACCACCGGCTGGTGCCCATACCAGGCTCTCTCAGGTGCAGGTAGGAGTGTGCCCAGCCAGAGCAGTGGTGCAAACAGTGGAAAGCTGCAGGCTCAGGGACCACAGACTGGAGGCCCCACTAGACTCTCTGGCATGGGTGGTCACCAGCAGTAATTGTCCTTAGGCCATGGGCTTAGGCCCATGCCCATGACTGCCCAATTCCACCAGTTGCCAATTAAGATCTTTTGCTCTTTTCCAGTGTTTTTAACTAGACTCCAAGTTAATGCTGGTACCCAGTCACAGGGCACTTTCTTATTAGGGTATTACTTTCCAATGGGTTGCTTCTGGTGGCTCCCTCTGTTTCTGTTTATCCTCTGATATCAGTCTGAGCATTACCACTCTGCTTTACCTCTCCACTGATGTCTTCTGCCCCCATGGAGATCCAGAAGTGTATAATCTTACATCTCAGGCTGATCTCATGGGTGTTCAGAGTGTTCTGGTAGATATTTAACTCACTTTAGGGGACCAGTTGAAACAGGGTCTCCTGCTTCTCTGCCATCTTGCCCCTCCCACCTCCATTCCTCTTGATGGCATTTGTGTCTCTGATTCTTCCAGAAACAAATGCTGAGACAAGGATTCAAGAGTAAGAAATTTATTCAGAAGGTAATCCCAGGAAACATAGGGAATGGAGTAGAAAACTAAGATAGAGCAGAAAGTAACCAACAAAAGGTGAGTTAGTAAGCTAATTACTACTACAGTCAACTAGAACTTGACCTTTCTGGGGAACACCAAGAGCCGGTGTAGAACACCACTGTCAGTTACCTACTAGAGGGAAAAGGGAACTGTGGCATTTCTACACCTACTCAAGGCAGCCTTCATTGTCAGATTTACTGAAGGGCATTATCTTGCTCATTTGGCCTTCCAAAGTGCAGGAAGAGTAAACTCTGGTCTCCAGAAAAATAACTTCAGCTGTTGGAAGGCTATACCATGATGTTAAGACCCAAGGGGATATTTTGTCTGCAAAGGAACAGTTAAATTTCAGATGATAAGAAGGACTGAGTGAGAAGGAATTTAAATCTTGGGACAGGGCTTTTAAGAACTTTAGGTCAAGTCCCCACCCCAAGATTGTATTTGTTGTCCAAAATGGCCCATTCGCACATTCACAGAATTCCCCAGATCTCTGAAAGCAAAGAGAGACTTAAAAACTCTTTCAGGTTAATCAGAAGTAAAATGTTTTGCCATAATAAAATCACTGTGGATGGAAACTGGAGCTACTCCATGAAAGAGAGTATGTGCTTGAGCTCAGAATTGCCAACATGCACTTTATTGGTGCTGGGAAGAGGTAATTGAAGCAGAGCAGTTCCTCACTAATAGTGGGTAAATGGGCTTTAGCATCCATGGCAGGAAGCTAATTACCACCAGGGAACTCACCAGGCATGGTCCATGAAAGAGACCATCTGTGGTCATTTGTGAGGATGTGCACCCAGCACTGGGTAGCATCCACAGAGAGGGTCATGGCATCACTTCTGAGTTTCCCCATCCCTCCTTGACCTCTATCCCTCCCTTGAATTATGCCAAGAGGCTCTCTTCCTTGTCACCACTCAATTGCAAGGCAGTCAGGGACAATCCCATTTCTCAAGGTGAGCTCTCCAACTCCAGAGGTTCCAAGACTTAGACTGGGAGAGCTGTCACAGAAAAATGGAGCCCTGGAGGAAGGGGAAGAGTACCTGAAAGCTCCAAACTAAGAGCAAGGATAAAATTAAAAAAATCATGAACCAAATCATTGGTTCATGACTCATCTTATCATGCCAGCTTTGGTCCCAGCAATGGAAATGAAGGGAAAGGAATGCTAATGGAGCAGTTGTTACTGCTCTGAATGAGCAGGTGGACAATTCTGGCCACAGGACTTCTAGGGGTGACAGTCCTTGGCTGATCGATTAGCCACCATCTTCTATTAAGCTATTCTGTGTTGAAAGGCTCCCTTTTGGACATTGGTCATGCACTTCATTTGAAAGAAAATCTTCTAGGTAGAAAGGAGGAGACAGGCATGTGATTTATTGACTACTCAGAGCAGCAAATCTGCTTCAAACTCCCTGCATACTTTTGCCTGCTGTCTGTTCCTGGTGCACCTCATAAAATGGGAGTCAAATAATCAGAAAACAGAAGACAAGGTGGGCAGATTCTGACATTTGATGGAACTTCTGAACCCTCCCATTCCCCACCCAATGATATTTTCACAACATGCAGAGGTAATTAGGAGATGACTGAGGGAAGAGAACAATAGAAGCATAAACTTTGCTCTTTGAAAGAATAGAAACACCATTAGTCCTATGTGCCAGGGAACATGCAACCACTGTTTCCATGGAAAGAGAGAGGCTTTTGCCCAAGCTCTTTCCAAAGATAAATTAACATGCTTCTTCATGGGGCCTCTTCTTTTGTAAAGTCCAGGATCCCTGCAGGGTGTTAATTCCCAAAATATGTCACCTACAACTCTACACATCTGCATTAAGATCCCCTCCTTTTCCTGCTCCCCTCAAAGATGGTATTGAAGGCCTTTTATAAGTGAGTCTCACAGCCTGCCATGTTCACCATGGCCCCTGATGATTTATTTTCTGACCAGTGAGGCTGTAGCCAAAATGAATTACTTTTGGTCCCTTGAAATTATCCTGCATGTTCTGTTGTCTCCTCTAACTGGAATGATTGACCTCTCAGATCTCCACTTGTGCCAGCGGAGCTCTTCAAGACTCAGCCTCTTCCCCACAAAACCATTCCAGACTCTCCTCTTGTGTTTTCATTGTGCTTCCTTATCCCTCTGCACAGTGACCAAGAGACTCTGCTTTGTGTTTTACCTACTGATGCACATACAAGCCTCCTCCACTGGGATCCACAGAGCCTAGACACAGGTATCACGCTGTTCAACCCTGTGTGTGTGTGTGTGTGTGTGTGTGTGTGTGTGTGCGTGCACGCGCGTGTGTGTAATGCATATGTGTATGCATATGCACACATGCATATATACATATATAGAAGGTGCTCAATAAGTTCTTATTGAACAGGTTAAGTACATAAACATTTGCCTGAGCTTTCTAGGACATAAAATTCTTTATCTTCACTAAAATTCCATGCATGCAGTCGAAATCAGAGGTGGGGAGGTGAGGATGTTTGGGTAACCTTAGCAGCCTGAACCCTGACCCACCTGCCAATATGCTCTGCCAAACAACCATCTTTAATATGTTCGATTGTACTTGCCAAGCTCTGGGCTATGTGCTTACATTTATTATCTCATGTTAACTCTTGCTTCAATTCTGTGAAGATATCACTATTGGTATCCAGATTAGACTAATTTCCAGATTAGAAAAACAACTAAAAGGAGATAAATAAATTGCCTGAAGTGTCAAAACTAGTGTCAGTGCTGGAATATGAATCCAGGTCCATCTTAGTTCACACATACGCTGTTCAATTATATGAAACACAACTTCTAATGTTAGCCTTTTCTCCCAACTTGTTTGGATATCTCTCTTCTTCATGGGGCTTATCCCTGTACTGAGTAGAAACTTGCTGAAGTTGCTAAGGGAAGCTACCTTTCCCAGAAGCTTATTACTTCTGTCAAGAGCTCTCTATCTCCTTCCTTTAAGTGGGAAATATACATGAAACTGTAAGGGCCTATCTAGCCAAAATGGCTCCATTTTGGTTGAATAGCCATTATGTTGTTTATGCAGTAAAACTTAAACTGTCCCTGCCCCCTTAGAGTGAGGGGGCACCGCTCCCCGAAGGGGACTTACTTAAAAACAAGTCCCAGAAACCAGTCCCAGGTAACAAAGCACAAATACTAGGGCAGGTTGGGCCTGGTGGAGGTTTCCAATCAGTGAGGCACGCATATTGTCTCCCTAGCTACCAAGGTGTGTGGACCCCACCCTTTGGGCGCCAATTCTGACCAAGGTGATAGGGTAGTTCAAATGTCTATTACAGGGCCAACTGTAACTCAATTGGTCTCTTATGTGTGACTTAGCCTTACTGTGCAGTTTTCTCTGTGTCATTGGCCACCTGTACGTGGCTAGGCCAAACCACATGACCTTTGCCCTTAAAAGCCAGTCTGTAAGGCAGAGAGGGGTCACCTCTTTGTAAGAGACAGCCCTGGCTGGTCAGTTTGATTCTTGATGCTTGGAGTGAAATAAAGCTTTGTTTGACCTTCGTTTTGTATCAGTCTCGCTCCTTTGATTACGGACCCAACAATAGTGAGGGCTAGTTAAAGGTCTTGTTTCATGTATATTTCCCACTTAAAGGTGTTGGGTCCTTAATCAGAGGAGCAAGACTGATACAAAGCGAAGGTCAAGCAAAGCTTTATTTTGTGCCAAGCATCAAGAATCAAACTGACCAGCCAGGGCTGTCTCTTACAAAGAGGCGACCCCTCTCTGCCTTACAGACTGGCTTTTAAGGGCAAAGGCCATGTGGTTGGGCCTGGCCATGCACAGGTGGCCAATGACACAGAGAAAATGGCACTGTCAGGCTAGGTCATACATAAGTGACCAATTGTGTTACAATTTACCCCATAGTAGGCATTTAAACTACCCTATCACCTTGGTCAGAATTGGCGCCCAAAGGGCAGGGTCCACACACCTTGGTAGCTAGGGAGACAGTATGAGCCCCCACTGATTGGATACCTCCACCAGGCCTAACCCACCCTTGTATTTGGGCTTTGTTACCTGGGACTGGTTTCCGGGACTTGTTTTTAAGTAAGACCCCTGCAGGGAGCGGCAGCACCTTGCAGAAGGGGGTCAGGGACAGTTTAAGTTTTACTGCATAAACACCACAATGGCTATTCAACCGAAATGGAGCCATTTTGGCTAAATAGGCCCTTACACTATTAGCTCCTACATCCTCTAATAATTATCTTTGGCAATGTCATCTTGAATCCCTAGGGTAGCATAGATATTATGGATTATTAGAGGCTGTTCTGAAAGCTGGCCATCAGTCTGATTCATATTAGGCCAATTACTTCAACTAAAATTAAAATTTGTCAAGGATAGTTTGATGATGAGTCTTGGCAGCTAAAGAGAGCCCTTAACAAGCCATTCAGCACTCTTTGGCAGAAACACAATACTTTCATCTCAAGGTTAAGGTCTGGTTGTTAGTGAAAGTGCCAGAGATCAAAAGGACAAACTTTTCTGGATTTGTAGCCTTAGACAGACTCCCTGGCTTGCTGTCACTGAAATCCACCCAGCCAATAAGTGTTCAGTTCTCTTCTGTGGTACTTGGGGGTCCTCAATAAAGACCAAAGTAGAAAACATGGACCCACTGGCCACAGATTTTAAAGCTTATTGGTATAACAAATCTATTAGTTGCCCACTTAATATCTATTTCCCTCATTTTAATAAAACCCTGGTTTTTTGGAGCAACAACATGATCTGCTAAAAATAATCTTTTGGCCAGACTCCTTTGTGTGAAAGCCAATCTTATAACACAGTTATGGCTAATGAGACCTAAAAGGAAGTCTGCTTCAGGGTTTCTGGGGAAAATTTTTTTCCTAATAAAAGGTAATGGATATGGTTATTATTTTTCTTTTATCTTTTCTCACTTCCTCTTCTTTGGAATAAGCATGCAATTTCTGAAAGAATATCTGTTATCTTAAAAAATGAGGTGATAAGCTTAAGGATGAAATCCAACCTAAGAATGGCAGACCAGAGCTGAAGAAGAACCTGGGTTCTTATTGTACAATCCCCAGGTTGTTTACCTCCAAATTCACCTCCAAGTTAGGTTTTTTCTGTAACTTGCAGCTGCAAACATTCCCAGTAGGTGGAGTTGGGAGATGAACAGAGAAGGATACATAATTGTACCAGTTGAGCAGGGAAAATGAAATAGTGTGGCCAGCAGTCCTATCTAAAAACACCTTAAGGTAATGACTGAGTGTGCAAAGCAGATAAAATCAATGTGGGCTATCACAATCTTCTCTGCATGTGCCTTTTAGAGCACTATTCACTCATTTATTCATTCTCATGTATGGGGCACCTGCTATGCTTCTGTGTTAGACATTGGCAATATATAAATATAAATGTAAATGGCACTATATAAAAATAAATAAAATAATAAAAATATAAATATAAATAGAAACTATAAATGCAATACAACTATTTTACAGTTGTTTAAAACCATGAATATTTGTAGATTCAACATCTACAAAGTATACAATGTCCTACTCTGACCACCATAGCCAGGTGAGCCCCTGAAAAGGTTCTTCTCTTCTGCATGGAAATTATTTGTGGTGTATGGTCATCATTGTACTGAGTATAAGAGCAGAACATTCTGGAACAGAAGGACATCCCCACCAAGGTACTGAAGAAGTGAGTGCCACAGTTCTCACCAAATGCTGCTCAGCCTCATCTTTACTTTGTTTGGCTGACCTTTATATAATAAATGGGTTTCTAAAAATTTATGTTAAATTGGTTTACATTCTAGATATCCTATGAGAGTTTACTGTTTCACTATTTAAATCAATCTTGAATCTAAAATTTCTGAAAAGTGAATATTTCCTTAATAGCTCTGATTTTTGAAAATAGATAATTATAAAATTTTTATGCAAAAGAAGTCTGAGACAATGTCAATAAAGAATTATGTAAAATTCTCCTGTAATAAAGTCAATATTGTGGCTTCTAATGCCCACTCTACTGGCAGTCTTCTCCACCTACACTAAAGGGAATTTATCCTTCTAGGTATTCAGGCAAAAAAAAAAAAGAAAAAGAAAAAAGTGCCCTCTTTCTTAACACCTTTCTTTTCCTTTACACTCCACATACAGTACTTTAGCAAATACTGTTGGTTCCACTTCCAAAATACACATGGAATCCAGACTCCCACTTCTCCTGCCACTATGCTGGTCATCACTTGCCTAAATTATTGTAACAGCCTCCTCACAGATCTCTCTACTCTCATCCTCACCTCCCTACATCTATTCTCCATACAGTGACCTGAGTGATCCTTTTTTTTTTTTCATTTTCTTAATTGAAGTACAGTTCACACACAATGTTACATTAGTTTAAGGTGTACAGCATAGTTACTCAACAAATTTATGTTGCACTATGCTCACCACAAGTGTACCTACCATCTGTCCCCATACATTATTACAATACATTAATTATATTCTCTATGCTGTGCTTTTTATTCCCATGACTTATTGATTCTGTAACTGGAAAACTGTATCTCCCACTCCTCTCCACCTATCCCCCCATATATCTCCCCATGGAAAAGAAGTTTGTTGTCTGTATTTATAGTTTGTTTCTGCTTTCTGTTTGATTGTTTGTTTGTTTGTCTGTTTATTCCATCCAACTGATCCTTTTTAGGGTACAAGTCCAATCAGGTAACAACTATGCTCAGAATCCTTCAATGGCTCCCATCTCACTTACAGGCCAGGTCCCTTCCCTGACTTCCATCTCACAACACTCCCCTCTTCTCAGTCTGCTCAATCAACACTGGCCTCTCAGCTGCTCCTCAAACCTCTCTAGCTCCTAGGGTCTGTGTACTGGGTGTTACTTCTATCTGGAATGTTGTTCTCCTTGATATCTTTGGGACTGAATGCTCCTCCTCCCTCATCTCTTTGCTCATGTCTTCTTCTGAGATGGACAAAGGCCAGGATGTGAGGGACAGGTGGGCAGAAGGAACTCAATATCCTCCACTCTCCTCTTTTTAGCTAGAGTAGTTTCAATTTTGTGTACTTTATAATTAGAGTTTCACATAAGATTTGATGTGAACAAAGGATTCCATTGCCTCAACAGAAAGCCTTAAAAAAATACCAAATTAAAAAAGGGAAGATTGGTGATTGGGAGATTTATTAGACATGCTTGCTGTAATTCAGATGATAAGGGAGAGACCAGAGTGTTAGTTATCTGAGTAGAAAGAAATGAATGGACTTGAGAACTATCTGTTCTCCCTCCTCTTGTCTGTCCTCCTCTCCAAAGTTCAGCTTCACTGTGCTTCACAGCAGTAGAGCAGCTCACTGTGGGCCTAGTTGATCTAATGGAATATGACCACCAAGAGCTCCCAAGCTTGATATGTGTCAGCACTCTTTCTCTGTCCCAAGTGTGAATTCTTAGGCAAATGATTCAATTGGCCCAGCTTGTGGTGCCCATCTCTGAACAAATCACCTATAACTGGGGGACAGGGACACACGAGAAATCATGTGGTTGAAAGGAAGATAAAGCAACAATTTCCAGAACATGGAAGGCAGATAGGGTAGTTCCCAGAAAAGATAAAGAGCTAGACACACAAATCAAGATGTGTCTCCTATAGGAAGCTGTCATCACACCATTTTACAGATGGGCAATTGTAACTGAAGTGTCCCAGTGAGAGGAGTACAACAGTAGGAAGGGACCAAGCAATTCTGTTCAGGCCTGTGTTCATGGGATAATTGGAAGATGAGAAGCCAGAGGAAGATTCATAATAAATCCTGTTGGTGCCACACTTGTATCTTCTCAACAGGTCCAAGAAGATGTTTACAAACAGATCCAGTTCATGCTGGTAGCTCCTTGGATCTCACTCTAAAAATGTTCTCTGACCACTGAACTGTGTGCTGGCCCAACACAAGGAAGGCCAGAAGGACCAGAGAATTAATCAATGGGAAATGATAAATAAATACTCTGGCTTCCTCAGTCATTTGGGAACAATTCTTAGGTATATTCTAAAAAGTCATTAGACTTCCCAGTGGGATGAACCCTAATTGCCCACAATGGTAACTACAGCACAACACATATTTTTGGTTTTTCATTTCTTGCTTGTCTCACTCTCTCATTCCTTCATTGTACTTCCTTGGAAAATATACCTGCACCCAAACCCTTATCGCAGGGTCTGCCTGTGAGGGAGCTCAAGCTAAGAGAATATGAGGGGGTCTCAAGGACTGTACATATAGAGAGACCAGAGTAAAATTCATGAGAAAAACCAGAGAGTGAAGACCAGAAGCCAACACCTCTCCAGGAGATGCCCACCCCTCAAACTTGGCCCTGAGGCAGATCAGCATTTTGGCAGCCACTAACCACAACCATTCATCAGCAACGCTCCAACAGAGAGCCTGAAGGGAACCTTTTAATTATGCTCCAGATCAGCTGATAGATCAAATGTATAAATGAGCAGCCCACTCCTTCCTTATTACTACTGTTGCTGCTCCAGTCCTGCCCATAATCCTGGGCCCAAATGCAGGGCTTTGTTTTGTTTGAAAACAGCAAAAGAAACAACATGATTTCTCTGTTGCAAAGAAAAAAAAAAAAGACACTCCACTAAGCTATTTTTATTTCCTGGCTGACAGTCCTTTCATAATCTCCAGTGGGTAGGAAATTAATTGGAGCTTGAAAATATAATTTTCCATAGGTAATTATTAAAGCTATTGGGTTGCCTTGCAGAGAACAGAACACTTCCAATTGCAGGCTAGGAAAATTCAATGTAATTTTTTGCATTGTCTCTAAGACATCGTTTGCCAATTACCTTTGAAATGCTTCACTGGCAGCTTTCCAAAAACAAGCCCTCTCCTTGCTAACAGGATACATGGGGGAGTTCTGCTAAATCATTAAGAGAGCTTTATAGGTACAGTCTCCCCTAACGCAAGCACTCCCTAAAGGATTAGAGAATAGCTTCTTGGACTAATAATGATTCCCTGATACCACAGGTGAATAATTACCTGCTCTTCTTCCCTGAAGAAGGAAGAATAGAAGATGGTAAAGGGCCAGAAGTACCTGGAAGAAAAAAGAAAGGAAGCAGGACTATTACTAGTCCATTCAGAGAGCATTAGGTTAGAATCTCTTTCTCTCTCTCTCTCTCTCATATACACATGGCATATATATATGTCAGATAAAATTTCCAATTTTTCACCAATAAATTGACTGGGCTCACATAATTTGAGGAAAAGTATGTATGTCAGTCTTGCCAAACATTGGAACTCCAAGATTCACACACATTAAGTAGTTTAGGGCACTACACAGCAGAATATGAAATCAGGTACAAAATGAACAATCATGAGTAGGAATTGTTTCAGAAAAAGGAGAGAGGAAGGGGGAGAAGCATGATAATTATGTCTGGAGACATCTATTCATGGAAGCACCTTGGAGATTCCTCCCACCCCATGCTGGTTAACTCACTACTCACCTGTTCAGGCCCTTGTTGTGTAATGCTCATACTACCAGAAAGATCCTCTGAAAACTGGCTCCTGAAAGCTCTAGTTCTCCTTCCTTTTGGAGAATACTTCTAAGTTATTTCTTCTTCCACAAGATATACAAAGGCAGTTCACATGAACTCTCAAGTCTTTTCTTTCATGAGCTATAACTCTAAGGGAAGTTTTTTTAATGAGCAGATTAATATCACATGACACCTAATTTTTTAACCTTATTTTCAAATGAGAGAAAACAGACATGTTTTAGGATTTAAGCTTGACAAAACCAACCCCACCTCAAAAGAACTGAAAGCAAAGACTCAAGCACATATTTGTACACCCATGTTTATAGCAGCATTATTCACAATAACCAAAATATAGAAATAAACCAAGTGTCCATTGAATGAATGGATAAGCAAAATGTGATATATACATACAATGGAATATTATTCAGCCTTAAGAAGGAGTGAAATTTTGACACATGTCACAACATGGATGACCTTTGAAGACATTATGCCAAGTGAAATACTATTGCACTAAAGAACAGATCCTGTATGATTTCACTTATATAATGTAAGTAGTCAAATTCATAGAGACAGAAAGTAGAGGGGAAATGAGGACTTGATGTTTAAAGGATACAAAGTTTCAGTTTGAGTGATGAGAAAGTTCTAGAGGTGAGTGGTGGTGATGGTTACACAACAATGTGGGTATACTTAATACCACAGACTTGTACACTTTAAAGTAGAAAAATAATTAAAATGATAAATTTTACATCATGAATTTTTTACCACAATAAAAAGTCCAATGTCTACTCAGTAGAATCCTTTTTGACCCTCTCAGTCTAGTTTTTTGAACTGATTGTAATCCATTCAGACTACACCAAACAAAATATGTATGAGATCTCTTGGCACTTTGCTGAAGCAAGCATTCAGAATGCTCACCCCACAACATCCTATATTTTCTACCATGTCCCCTGTCCTCTCATGAGTCATGTCCACTGTGGTGGTGCTGTGGCCTGGGCCAGAGTTGGCAGTCCACAGGGAGGGGCTGGAGAGATGAGAACCAGTGTTTATGCAGAGATGGTAGAGTGGTGGAATATTAGAGCAATACTAAAATCAGAGTATATTACACACAAAACCAGAGAGGAAGAAGTTTGCCCAAGGTCACAGGAAAAATTATATTATTTTAATTAGCACTCAGGAGTGTGTTGATCCTAATATCACTCTTGATGACATGTCTGGCACCACCCTCCCCCTCTGGTGCAACCTGGAGAGAGTGCAAAAGCATATGATCCTGAGTGTTTGTTGTCTGAGTCTATGTGGTTACAAGATTCCAAATGCAAACAAATGATCAACTCTTTAATAACCTGACCACTTTTAAAACTGTTTGATAAGAACCTCCTGACCCACTTAGAAGCTCACACCCCAAACCAGTCACATCAGCTAGGGACTGTTTACAGAAGCTCCAGGATTACCAGATGTGGCAGATGCCTGCCAATATGATGCAAATGCAATGCAAATCACTTGCCAAATGAAATTGAGAAATCCTGCATCTATGGCTAGATTTACAAAGTCAGTAAAAGTGACAAGAGAGACTGCCTTGAATCCCACTTAAAGCATGGACAAATGAGGATAAGGCAGAGTTAGGACAGGTAATGCAGAAGAAAAGACCACAAAGTGATGATTTTACCAGATAAAAGCTTCAGAAGAGAAAGATGTCTTCAAAAGCTTTCAGAAAAATTGAAAACTCTTCAAACCTTTTGGCAGAACTTGATCTTAGGATGTTACTGTAGGTAGTCAATTAGTTAGATTTTCAGAAAACTTAAATTATTCTTCCATCCATGATTATATCTAAAACAAAGATTGTATAAATAAAAGATAAATTTGCTTTCAGTTTTTATTTCATAAAATAAAGTGTCAATCAATCAAGTATTTTGGTTGCATTTAGTGTGGAATATTGGTACCACTTTAAATGAGTTCCCTTTAAGATTTTGTTCAGTGCCAGACATTTCTGCAAAGAAGACATCCAGATGGCCAATAGACACAGGAAAAAGTGTTCCACATCACTCAGCATCAGCAAAATACAAATCAAAACCACAATAAGATACCACTTCACACCAGTCAGAATGGCTAAAATTAACAACTCAGGAAATGACAGATGCTGGCGAGGATGCAGAGAAAGCTGAACCCTCCTACACTGTTGGTGGGAATGGAAGCTGGTGCAACCACTCTCGAAAACAGCATGGAGCTTCCTCAAAAAGTTGAAAATAGAGCTACCTTACGAACCAGCAATTGCACTACTGGGTATTTACCTGAAAGATACAAACATAGTGATCCGAAGGGGCATGTGCACCTGAATGTTTACTGCAGCAATGTCCACAATAGCCGAACTATGGAAAGAACCTAGATGTCCATCAACAGATGAATGGATAAGAAGAGGTGGTATATATATACAATAGAATACTATGCAGCCATCAAAAGAAATGAAATCTTGCCACTTGCGACGATGTGGATGGAACTAGAGGGTATTATGCTTAGCGAACTAAGTCAATCAGAGAAAGACAATTTTCATATGATCTCCCTGATATGAGGAAGTTGCGAGGCAATGTGGAGGGTTTGGGTGGTAGGAAAGGAATAAATAAAACAAGGTGGGATTGGGAGAGAGACAAACCATGAGACTCTTAATGTCACAAAACAAACTGAGGGTGGTGGGGGGGTGGGTAGGGAGAGGGTGGTGGGGTTATGGACATTGGGGAGGGTATGTGATATGGTGAGTGCTGTGAAGTGTGTAAACCTGGTGATTCACAGGCCTGGACCCCTGGGGCTAATAATACATTATATGTTTATTTAAAAATAAAAAATTAAAAAGAAAAAAAAAGATTTTGTTCAGTACCCTACCTTGATAATGTGAGCCTGCTGGGTGTGTACACATGTCAGGTGCCTTCCTATGTGCAGTCCTGGAGGCAGCAAAGCCCCTGCCTCCTGGAAACATACCCTTAGACATGGGTCGAGTTTGCCAGATACATGTTGAACAAATCAGTAAATGGAGATATTGCCCACACAATGTCCTTTCTCAGCCACAATCCTCAGAATAGTATTTTGCATTATATTTTCAGGAATGGGAAATACATTTTCACGGAATACTTTTCCTCCCACCCAGTGCCCCTTGTAACAATCATGCCTTACATTTGTACCTGTAGTTTCAGCTTTGGTAAAGGACTATCATATCATTATCTATTTTTAACTTTACAACAACCACCTTATAAGAGTTTAGAGCAAGAATTATCAGCCCCATTTAGGAGGCTGAAGAAAAGCTCTGCCCTGTACACCTTGACTGCCATCCCGAGGGCTTCTACTTCCCAAACCAAGCAGCTGGTCTCTGATCTGTTGTTCCTGTTGTTCCTGTACTTAAGTCTGCTCTGACAGTTTGGCATCCCAACACTGTTAGGATGGGGGCAAAGAGAACCTAACCATGAAGGAATTGTGAATTATGCCAGTAGTGAGTAAGAGAATATTAAGGTTCAGTACTGAACAAGAAGCTAGAAACCTGGGGTTCAAATTTCAGCCTTACTCTGCATTAGTTGTGTCATTTTGGAGGGCACACTACTTAATTAAATACCTGAGCCACAGTTGCATTTAAATTGAATTTTTTTTTAAATGTATTCTTAGTTCCAGAATAGGCCTAAGGATTCAAATCTCTGCCCTGCCGTGAATTATGCAAGAGTGTTTGAAGGGCAAAGAGCTCATGGAAATCTTTTAAACTATGACCCTACAAAAAGTGTGATTATGGATCACTGTCATCCATGAATGTCCATCAGTACCTCATCTATGGCAAAATAATAAATTTTTCTTTAAGCAAAAGTTATGTAAGACTCAATCATTTTAATAGTAATAATGAAAATCAAGTGAAAAGAAAACTTCCATAGTCCCACCAACCCAATAAATCCATTCTTTACTTTGTGTGTGCTTGCTTTGTTCCCTGTTCATAAACTAATCTGTCTTAATATAATTGTAATCACATTGTGACACCTACATTTATTCGTGTGGTTATATCACCCACCACCAAAAACAAAAGCAAGGCAAAATATGTCACCAGTCATTTCTCCTTTTTCACACTTTATACCCAACTTCTTTGCATAAGCAAACAGAATAAATGGCCTTGGAGTTGATGTCATATAAAATGAAGATACAGGGGCACCTGGGTGGCTCAGTGGGTTAAGCCTCTGCATTCAGCTCAGGTCTTGATCCCAGGATCCTGGGATCAAGCCCCACATCAGGATCTCTGCTCAGTGGGGAGCCTGCTTCCCCGCTTGAATCTCTCTGCCAGTCCCTCTACATACTTGTGATCTCTCTCTGTCAAATAAATAAATAAAATCTTTTTAAAAAATAAAAGAAAATAAAATGAAGATACAGAGAATGGCCTGCATCATTGGCATGTTGCAATCTATTGGCATGTTCTGAAATTACAGAAATATTCTATAATCTGTCCTGACCAATTTGGTAGACACTAACCATATGTGGCTCTAGAGCATTTGAAAAGTATTATAATGCAAAGAGGAAACTAAATGTTTAATTTTATTCACTTTTAATTAATTTACATTTAAATAGTCACATGTAGCTTGTTGCTAGTGTATTTGTATAGCACAGGAATGGTTAGGCTAAGTAGGGACTGGGCTGAATTTCAGTAATAAATCATAGCATGGCTCCCACTCAGTGCTGAGGTGCTTGAGGCTCAGAATTCTGTCTATAATTAAGCATGTTGGTCCTTTCTCAGTTTTTGGCTCCCTAGGGTTCATTTCCCCTCTTAAAAGCATCCCAATTTCCTACAAATCAAAGCCACAATAAGATACCACTTCATACCAGTCAGAATGGCTGAAATTAACAACTCAAGAAACAAGAGATGTTGGTGAAGATGTGAAGAAAGGGGAACCCTCTTACACAATTGGTGGGAATGCAAACTGGTGCAGCCACTCTGGAAAACAGTATGGAGGTTTCTCAAAAAGTTAAAAATGGAGCTACATTATGACCCAGCAATTGCACTACTAGGTATTTATCCTAAGGATACAATCAAAGTGATTTGAAAGGGCAAATGCACCCCGATGTTTATAGAAACAATGTTCACAATAGCCAAAGTAGGGAAAGAGCCAGACGTCCATCAGTCGATAAATGGATAAAAGAGATGTGGTATATGTATACAATGGAATATTACTCAACCATCAAAAAGAATGGAATCTTGCCATTTGCAACAATGTGGATGGAACTAGAGGGTATTACACTGAGTGAAATAAGTCAGAGAAAGACAAATATGTGGAATTTAAAAAACAAAGCAGATGAACATATGGGAAGAGAAGGAAAAATAAAATAAGATGAAAACAGAGAGGGAGAAAAACCATAAGAAATTCTTAACTATAGGGAACAAACTGAGGGTTGCTGGAGGGGATGGGATGGGGAATGGGGTAACTGGGTGATGGACATTAAGGAGGGCTTTTGATGCAATGAGTACTGGTATTATATGCAACTAAAGAATCACTAAATTCTATGTCTGAAACTAATAATACACTGCATGTTAATTAGACTGAATTTAAATTTAAAACATCTAAAAAAATAAAGCATCCCAATTTCCTTTGGCTACCTACTATTTCAGACAGTCTCCAAGAGGCAGTAAACCCAGGATCTCATCTCCCAGTAGAGTGAAAAGGCACAACTAATCAGATCATTCCTCTTACAATTTGGAATATTTAGAATCCAGAATGACTCCAGTTATCCATTGCGGTGGTAGCAGTGGATCAGATGTCGCTAGCCACATGGCAAAGACCACAATATTCACTTTTTAGGTGTCTCTAGCTCCCCCAGTCCTACTCATTTACAAACCTAGTTTTCAACTTCCATCATACTTCCCACAAATTCCTTTTTGCACAAATTAGTGACACACTGTTGTTTACAAAGTAGGAATTCTAGCAGGTCATAAGGATGATTGATAATGGGCCAGAGTCCTGACTATGTATCCTGAACCCAGGATGTGTTTCAAATGCTCCCTGATTGACAATTTTCCCTTAGTATGGTTCAGTCACCCAGAAGCTAATGTCATAGCTATTATGCTTGCAAACTTAAGCATATTGAAGATAAACAGTGCCACAGATTTTGTTCTCTTTCTGTGAAATAGGGCTGTCAATTTCTAATCTTAGCATGCCCATTGTCTGTCTAGAACCTAAATTACATGGATGGATGTACATGGATGGTCCAGAGCCAGAGAAACCCATCTTGACCTCCAAAATCTTCTTACCTGAACCACAACCCCCCAACACTAGCATATAAACATCTTACCTAGGCACAGAAAGTCTATATCTGGGCCTTGCAGGAGCTCTTTTGTTGTTGTTGTTTATTTTTAGTATTTTTACTCATTCATTTTATTTTTTATTTAAATTCAATTAGGTTTTGATATAATGTTCAATGATTCATTAGTTGTGTATAACATCCAGTGCTCATCATATCACATGCCCTCCTTATTTACCCATTCATTTTAAAGATATATCGATTGATTGATTGATTGATTGATTTGAGAGAGTGGTAGGGGGCAGAGTGACAGAATCTTCCAGCAAACTCCCCACTGAGCACAGAGCTCCATGTGGGACTCTACCCAGGGCTCCACTTCAGAACCTCCACAGGGGGCAGGGGGGTGCACTGATTTCACAACCCATGAGGTCACAACCTGAGCTTAAACCAAGAGAGTTAGATGCTTAACTGACTTAGTCACCTAGGCATCCCTGGAGGGATCTCTTTTTTTTTTTTTAAGAGTTTTATTTATTTATTTGTTAGAGAGAGAGAGAGCGAGCACAGGCAGAGGCAGAGGGAGAAGCAGGCTCCCTGCCAAGCAAGGAGCCCGATGTGGGACTCGATCCCAGGACGCTGGGATCATGACCCGAGCCGAAGGCAGCTGCTCAACCAACTTAAAAAGCTTTCATGTAAGGATGCCTGGGTGGCTCAATTGGTTAAGCAGCTGCCTTCAACTCAGGTCATGATCCCAGCGTCCTGGGGTCGAGTCCCACATGGGCTCCTTGCTCGACAGGGAGCCTGCTTCTCCCTCTGCCTCTGACTGCCTCTCTGTCTGCCTGTGCTCGCTCTCTCTCTCTATAACAAATAAATAAAATCTTCTAAAGAAAAAAAAAAAAAAGCTTTCATGTCTACTAAAATGCTCAAAGATTCAGCCAGAACTAAAGTAATAGCTTCAAGGTATCCCTTCAAAGGAACTGAGCAATCAGAGAGGCAGAGCATCCCCAGTACTTCAGTTATCTTATTTCATTAGTGGGGCATAATCCACCAAAGTGAGCAGCTCTGCTTTTGATATTCTGACACTTTGAAGACAAGTGCTGATTACCAGCAGTGTAACCATGAAATGGCACTATGAGGAACACTTTTTAACATATTTATCTAATTAGCCCATTATAAAGTGTAATGTGATTTCTTGCCATATCCTGTCATTAGTTTTATGAGAATCTTTAAGAAATAACAGAGTTAGAAGGGGAAAGGAAGAGGCATATTGTGCCCAACTCCATATGCTTCCCAAATGGCCCACACCTTCCTTGAATTTAACATGGTGCACATGAAGCACCCCAGAACTCAGCACAAGGACTTGACTGCAAGGACTTGTGGGAGAGGCTCCCCCAAGCAATTCACATGCTCAGGAAGATGATGTATAGAACCTAACCACTGCATATTCCATTCCAAAATAGCTTTGGAGAAATGAACACTGATGTAGCAGAAAGGAAAATTAGGTTTCAATCTCAGATGTGTCTTCGACTAGTGAAATGACCCATTTCATTTAACCACTTGAGCCTCAGATGAATCTTCAGCACAATGGGAATAACAATACTCAGAAGTCTACTCATGGACCTATAGCATCGTGATAAACCCATGAGATAATGGAAGTGGAAGTGTTTATTACAGTAATCACTAATATGTATTGACTGTTTACAGCACTCAAGACATCCTTGAGATGATTTCTCAACTGTACAATTAAAATGATCAAAAACTTTCATTTATTCTCATTTGAATTTCAGAGACAACTTTTTTAAAGCAATATCCTCAGAGAAGTCTTCTCTGATACCCCCCAAAATAGGCATCTTTTGCCACCTTCTCATAGCATCCCTTCTTTCTCTTTCTAGCCCTCAAAACACATACAGTTATAACCTGTGGTAATGTTCTGACTTGTTTAACTCCTTTCTCCCCCATAAGACTATAAATTCCATGAAGGCAGAGACCATGTCCATTTTGTTTACCCAATTCCTTAACATAAACCGCACCACATAAACAGTGCTCCATAAATATAGAAATGGCAACCACCTCCCTTGTAGAAGAGAGTATTTTCTGGAGGCCCATGTTACTGCAGATAGGCTGTCTATATTTTAAAAGAGAGCTGCAAAACTATAGGTTGTCTAAACTAGCACTTTTCATTCCAGGTACTCTGTGCATCATGATCAGAGCCTCAAAGAGGATTCAGTTTATTGATTGAACACTATACTAGTGGGAAAATCAAATGAATGTCTCTAAGTTCTGTTAATTATTTTACTTACTACTAACACATCTCACTATTACATATTGCAATATGTGATATTAGTCATCTTAGATTAACACAAGGTATAGGGCACCTCGGTGGTTCAATCAGTTAAGCCTTCAGCTCAGGTCATGATCTTGGGGTTCTGGGATTGAGCCCAAATCAGGCTCCCTGCTCAGTAGGGAATCTGCTTCTTCCTCTCTCTCTGCTCCTCCCCCATGCATGCTTGCTTTCTCTCAAATAAATAAATAAAATCTTAAAAAAATAGAATTAACAAAGTTATGAACAGCCTAGCATTGTCCTTATTTCATTCATTCAACACAGATTAATCAATTGCTTAATATGTAGTAGGTGCTATGATGGTCCCTGGTTAATATTTATAGAAAGAAGGACTAAACCTTATTCTTAGAGTTTTGAATAATAATCTGAGCACTCATATTATATATTTCTTGCCATTCTATCTCTTAAGTGCTCTTGATAAGAGTCCTAAGTGCAACATTTTTCTGTAGGAGGCATATAGCCATAATGAAGAAAGTTCTGTTCTGACATGGAGCCGAGAAGTTTGGGTTTGGTCCTGCCTCCAACACTGGCTCACTGAATGAGTTACCTGCTCAAATAATTCCCCTCACCTAGCCTCAAATTCTTAAGCCAAGAGTTTTTCTAAAGTTCTTTCAGCTCTAACATCTGTGACCTTCTCTCTGTCCCCTACACTCAGCACTGTGTTTGTTGCAAAGCACCTGCCATACAGGAAAGCCTGATCCCCCACAAATAAATCAGCACTCCTACCAGGCTGTTAACACTGGTTACCTGAAGAAAGGAGGAGTATTAAAATTATTATTATTATTGTACTTAATCACATGTTTAATACATAATTAATATGTACAAAAATATTATTATGTACACTAATATTTTCATCATCATAAAAAGATAAAAGATTATGCCAAATTGAAAAATACACATGGTATAATGTTAAATAAAAGTGCAGAAAATAAAAATGCATCAATTCCAATACCACAGAAGAGTAAATAGGTGTATCAGCCTTACATTGTTGGCTATGCCATTATTGAAAGCAGCAGAAAACAATCAGGCTAATTTAAACAGAAAAACAATTAAATAAGAGAATATTGGGAAAATCACTGAAAAGTTCAGGGGCTTGGAGAACTGAGGTTGGAAGCAAATCAAACATTTCCCAAATCATACCACAGAATGGCTTGTCCCACCCACTGACCCTGGACACCAGTCACTGGATATCATCATCATCACTGCTGCTGTTGCTGTTGCTGAGAACTGTTCTTGCTAAAACTGCCAAAGCTTCCACAGAGAGGGTGTCCCTGGATCCACTTTGTGCCTGCATAGGAGCATCTGATTGGCAGAGCCCAAGATACATGGATGTGCTCTAGCTGCAAGGGAGGTAGGAAAGACAGAAGCTGATGTGTTCAGTTTCCATGGTAACATGCAGAGCCTGTTTCAAAAGGTGGGGGACAGCCCAGACAGCAGAAAGGAGCTTAGATGTTGGCTGGGCAATGAGAATAACCAGTATGGATTGCATGGGCATATAGATAAAGACCAGAGGATCACAGGGACAAATGGCAACATTTATTTGATTAATTAATGAGAATAGGGGAGAAGAGGTTGGGAATATGGTGGAGTAGGAGGAACCTGAGCTCACCCTGTTCCATGTTTTCAACTAGGTATCATCCACATCCAAGTCAATAAAACATAGAGCTATCCAAAGACTGGCAGAAGAACTCCACAACTAACTATAGAGAAGAAGCTGCATCTGAGAGATTAAGAAGGTCAGAAAGGCAGAGGGAGGGTGTTTACAGGAGGGAGAGAACTGGACACACACAGAGGACAGAGAAACAGGCCCTCACACCAGGGACCTCACATAGGGAAGACAGAAGACTCCATAACATTTGGCTTTAAAAACAGAGGGGCTGAGTTCTGTTAACTGGTGGGACTTGGAACCTGGACCTTTAAAAGTCAGCTGACTTAGCACTGAGTAAGCAAAAAGGCATGTGAGAGCTGAGTTGCCACCTTTAAAGAGACAGCAGCCTGCATGGAAAGGTAACATAACCCTCCTACACTGTTGGTGGGAATGCAAGCTGGTGCAGCCACTCTGAAAAACAGTATGGAAGTTCCTCGAAAAGTTGAAAATAGAGCTACCCTATCACCCAACAATTGCACTACTGGGTGTTTACCCCAAAGATATAAATGTAGTGATCCAAAGGGGAACCTGCATCCCAATCTTTATAGCAGCACTGTCTACAATAGCCAAACTATGGGAAAAGCCCAAATTTCCCTCAATAGATAAATGGATAAAGAAGATGTATCACACACTCACACTGTGCAGCCATCAAAAAATGAAATCTTTTCATTTGCAATGATGTGAATGGACCTAGAGGGTATTACACTAAGTGAACTATTACACTAAGAGAAATACAATTATTATATGATCTCACTGATATGTAGAATTTAAGAAACAAGACAGAGGATTATAGGGGAAGAGAGGAAAAAATAAAATGAGACAAAAACAGAGAGGGAGACAAGCCATAAGAGACTCTTAATCTCAAGAAACAAACTGAGGGTGTTTGGAGGGGAAGGGGGTGGAGGAATGGGGTAACTGGGTAATTGACACTGGGGAGGGTATGTTTTGTAATGAGCACTGGGTATTATTTAAGACTGATAAATTACAGACCTGTACCTCTGAAACAAATAATATATTATATGTTAATTAAAAGAATACATTCAAATATATGTTCATGCAGTTTTTGAAAAAAAAAGAAAAGAAAATGATGGACAGAGAGTTTGCAAAACTACTGAGCAGGGAGCTTCATCTTTCTGAATCTGATGACTATGTTTTTTGACATATAGTTTATATTTTTTATTCATTAAATTAATGGGTCTATTAGAAATCATAAATTTTAAATCAATAATACTTTTATCTATAACCATATGTGAACTTTGGTGAATTCAGAAAAAATAGAATGTATATATTGCAAAAAAGAAAAGCCCCAAGTGCCTAAGGAATTAGTTCAATAAACAATAAACATGTATTATTCAGGTGGCATATATATAAATATATAAAGATAGAGATGATAGAGAGAGAGAGGAAATAGAGATATAAAAGGGCAGTTTACACAATGCCAGGAGCAAGCAGGAGACAGATCTGTTCCTACTGATTTCTGAGCTCATTTGGGAACTTCTCTGAAAACAAGGGAGCTGGCCAGTGCCATTTTCCTTCCCCATCCCCAACATAAACAGAGACACCTGTGAGAGGTGTGGCTATACAAACACTTGCTACTTAATCTGTTAACAATGCACTATGCTCCCAAGTTCTCCTAAGGACTTGTCCACTCCAACCCTGCTGGCTTTAGCACAGGTCTCAGGTCAAATTTTGTTAAAGTCCTGAGGGTACCATGACCAAGTACCTGGTGCATAGCTTCCACCTCACCCTGCACACATCCATCTTGTTGCACTTAGCTGGGTGCTCCCAGCCATGTTGCAGTCTGCTCCCACCGCCAGGTAAAGAGTTGCTGCAGCTTGGGTCATAGAGGGCCCAACTGCTGCTCCATACCCAGCCACATCTCATTAGTCACTATTGCATACTGTACGCAGCCTCATTCCCCCAGCCTCCCAGGTGCATAGCCCTCAGGTATCACAGGATTTCAGGCATCCAGCATAGGACTAGTGGCCCAGCACAAATTTTAATAACATGGACACTCTACTCCCAAGTTCCTCAGTGGGCATGCCCTGAGCAGAGCTGGCCTGGCCTGACTGGGTCCCACTAACACCACAGAGAATAAGCACAGCCTACAACAGGAAGTTAGTGCAGAAGACTAAACTGAAAGGAAAATTGACTTGGAAAAAAAAAATAAAACAGCAGGATATAAGCAATAAGCATAGGATACTATCCTGAAGGGTCAGATCCTGATGAATAGAGGGACACTGCACTACAAGGCACTCCAGGGCCTCTTCTTCATAAAATCACTACTTTAAGAACAAAAAGTACAGCTGGCTTTTGTTTTGTTTTGTTTAAGTTTTTATTTAAATTCCAGTTAGTTGACATATAGTGTAATATTTGTTTCAGGTGTACAATTTAGTGATTCAACACTTACATACAACACCTAGTACTCATCACAATAAGTGCACTCTTTCATCCTCATCAGCCATCTCTCCTACAGTAGCCATCAGTTTGTTTTCTATAATTAAGAGTCTCTTTCTTAGTTTGCCTTTCTGTTTTATTCTCCTGTGATCACTTGTTTTGTTTCTTAAATTCTACATATGAGTGAAATCATATGGTATTTCTCTGACTGACTTAGTTCACTTAGTGTAATAGTCTCTAGATCCAACTACCTCATTGCAATTGGCAAAATTTCACTCCTTTTTATGGCTGAGTAATATTCCATTTTATATGTGTATATAGATATATATGTATAGATATATATGTATAGATATATGTATATATATATATTCTTCTTTATCCATTCATCAATAAATGCACACTGGGGCTGTTTCCACAATTTGGCTATTGTAGATAAATGCTACTATAAACATTGGAGAGCATGTATCACTTTGAATTAGTATTTTTGTATCCTTTAGGTAAATACCTAGTAGTGCAATTGCTGGATCCTAGGGTAGTTCTATTTTTAACTTTTTAAGGAACCTCCATACTGTTTTCCAGAGTGGCTGCACCAGTTTTCAATCCCACCAACAGTGCAGGAGGGTTCACCTTCCTCTACATCCTCACCAGCATCACAGCTGACTTTCTTAACACACAGAAACAGACCTAGAGAGGGATACAAATGAAGAGGCAGAAAAGTTTATCCAAGGTGAAATAACAGGACAAGGCCATAGCCAGAGAGCTAAGTGAAACAAATATAAGTAACGTGTCTGATAGAGAATTTAAAGCAATGATCAAAAATATACTCACTGGATATGAGGAAAGAAGAGAAAACATGACTGAGACCCTTAACACAGAGATAAGGAATAATATAACAGAGGTAAAGGGCACAATAAGTGAAATGAGAACATGCTTGATGTAATGCACAGCAGGATGGAAGAAGTAGAGGAATGGATTAGTGGCCCTGAAGACAAGAATGGAAAACAATTAAACTGAACAAAACAGAGACAAAAGAATTATGCAAAATGAGGGGCACCTGGGTGGCTCAGTGGGTTAAAGCCTCTGCCTTTGGCTCGGGTCATGATCTCAGGGTCCTGGGATCGAAACTTGCATTGGGTTCTCTGCTCAGCAGGGAGCCTGCTTCCCTTCCTCTCTCTCTCTCTCTCTCTCTCTGCCTGCCTCTCTGCCTACTTGTGATCTCTGTCTGTCAAATGAATAAATAAAATCTTAAAAAAAAAAGAATTATGCAAAATGAGAAAAGACCTAGGGGACTCAGTGATTCCACCAAATGTAGTAACATTCATAGTATAGGAGTCCAAGAAGAAGAGAGGGAAAGGTGGGGCAGTAAATTTATTTGAATAAATAATAGCTGAAAACTTCCCTAACCTGGGAAAGGAAACATATGCAGACATAAGAGGCACAGAGAACCCACAATAGAATCAACAAAAGCAGACTGACCCAACATATATTGTAATTAAATTTGCAAAATATAGTGATAAAGAAAATTTTTTAAAGTAGCAAGACAAAAGAAGTTATTAACCTATAAGAGAAAATCCATAAGGCTAGCAGAAGATTTTTCAATAGAAATTTGGCAAGCCAGAAGGGCTTGATATATTCAGTGTGCCAAATGGAAAAATCTGAAGCCAATAATACTCTATACAGAAAGGCTATCATTTAGAATAGAAGGAGAAATAAAGAGTTGCCCAAAGAAAAACTAAAGGAGTTCATGGTCAGCTGGCTTAAGCTCTGCAACACATATTTAAAGGGATGCTTTGAATGGAAGGTGAGGCCAAAAGTGACACTGTAGAAGTAGGAAACACAAATGAAGTAAAAATGAATTTTTCTGTAAAAAAAATTGGTCAATGAACTCACAAAAAAAAATATAAAATATAATAAAATATACCCAAAATGTAGGGAGAAGTTCAAATTTGAACCCAAAGAATGGGTTCAAACTTAAATGACCATCAACTTAATATAGACTGCTATATGCAGAAGAGGTTATATACAAACCTAATGGTAACTATATATCAAAACCACTAATAAATATGTGGAGAATAAAGAAAAATAAGTCAAAATGTATTACTAAAGAAAATCAGCAAAACATGAAAGAGAGGAAAACAGGAAAACAGTAGAGAAATTCTTCAGAAACAACCACAAAACAAGTAATAAAATGGCATTAAACGTTATTTATATTTAATCTATCAATAATCACTATTAATCTATTAATGGTTAAGTAATCTATTAATAATTACTTTGAATGTAAATGGACTAAATGTTCCAATCAAGAGACAGGGTTACAGAATGGATAGAGAAATAGACCATCCATATATTGCCTACAAAATACCCATTTTAGATCTAAAGACACCTATAGACTGAAAGTGAGAGGATCTATCATGCAAATAGGTGTCAAAAGAAAGCCAAAGTAGCAATGCTTATATCAGAGAAAATAAACTTTAAAACATAGTCTTTTGAGGTTGCCTGGGTAGCACCAGGTTAAACACCAGGTTGGTTAAGCATCTGACTTGATTTCAGCTCAGGCCATGATCTCAGGTTTGTGAGATCAAGCTCCATGTCAGTCTGGGCATGGAGCCTGTGTAAGATTCTCTTTCTCAGAGTGCCTGAGTGGCTCAGTCAATTAAGTGTCTGCCTTCAACTCAGGTCATAATCTCAGGGTCCGAGGATGGAGCCCCCCATCAGGCTCCCTGCTCAGTAGGGTGTCTGCTTATCCCTCTTGCTCTTCCCCTTAATTATGCTCATCCTTTGTCTCTCTCTCTCTCTCAAATAAATAATTAAAATCCTTAAAAAAAACTATCTCTCCCTCTGCCGCTCCACCCCATGGGGCGGGGGGGGGGGGGGCTATAACAAGAGGCAAAGGACACTACCTAATAATAAAAGGGACAATCTAAAGAGAAGATACAACAATTATAAATATTCATATACTCAATACAGGAACACCAATACATTTAACATATATTGTATGTATTTAATACATTAAACATTAAACATGTTAATAACAAACATAAAACAAATTATTAATAATAATACAATAATAATAGGGGACTTTAACACCCCACTTATACCAATGAACATATCATCTAAAGAGAAAATCAACAAGGAAACAATAGCTTTAAATGACATGCTGGAATAAATGGATTTAACAGCTATATTCAGAATATTCCATCCTAAAACAGGAGAATACATATTCTTTTCAAGTGCACACAGAACATTCTCCAGAATAGACCCCATAGTGGCCCAAAAAACAAACCTCAAGAAATTCAAGATCAAAATCATATAATGCATATTTTCTGACCACAACATTATAAAACTGGAAGTCAACCACAAGAAAAAATCTGGAAAGACCACAAATACATGAAGGTTAATAACATGCTAATAAACAATAAGTGGCTCAACCAGGAAATAAAAGAAAAATATCTAATATTCAATATTTCGTTGAGCCTTTTTAGTACATGGAAACAAATGCAAATGAAAACACAACAGTCCAAAAACGTCTGGGATGCAGCAAAACCAGTCATTAGAGGGAACTATATAACAATACAGGCCTACCTCAAGAAGAAAGAAAAATCTCAAACGACCTAACCTTACACCTAAAGGAGCTAGAAAAAGAAAAACAAATAAAGCCCAAAGCCAGCAGAAAGAAGGAAATAATAAAGATTATAGCAGAAATAAAGTATATAGAAACTGAAAATAAAATAGAACAGATCAATGAAACCAGGAGCCAGTTCTTTGAAAAAAATCAATAAAATAGATAAACTTGTAGCCAGACTTATGAAAAAGAAAAGAGAAAGGACACAAGTAAATAAAATCACAAATGAAAGAAGAGAAATATCAACATCACAGAAAAACAAACAATCCTAAAAGAATATTATGAAAAACATATGCTAACAAATTGGACAGCCTAGAAGTGGACAAATTCCAAGAAACATATAAAGTACCAAAACTGAAACAGGAGGAAATAGAAAACTTGAACAGAGTGATAACTAGCAAAGAAATTGAGTCAGTAATCAAAAAACTTGCAACAAACAAAACTCAAGGGGCAGATGACTTCACAGGCAAATTCTACTAACCATTTAATAAAGAATTTATACCTCTTCTTCTCTAACTATTCCAAAAAATAGAAAAGGAAGAAAAATTTCAAAATTCATTCCATGAAACTAGCATTACCCTGATACCACATCCAGATAAAGACACCACTATAAAAGAGAACTACAGGTCAATACCTCTGATGAAGAGATGTAAAAATTCTTAATAAAGCATTATCAAACTAAAATCAACATACATTTAAAAAGTCATTCACCACAATCAAGTGGGATTTATTCCTGGGTTGCAACTGTGGTTCAATATTCATAAATCAATCAATGAGATATATCACATTCATAATAGAAAGGATAGGAATCATATGATCATTTAAGTAGACACAGAAAAAATATTTGACAAAGTACAACATCCATTCTTGATAAAAACCTCAACAAAATAGAGTTAGAGGAAACACACCTCAACATCATAAAGGCCATATACCAAAAAAACAAACAAACAAACCAAAAAAAACCACACCCACAGCTAACATCATCCTTGATGAGGAAAAACAGACAGTCTTCCCCCTAAAATCAGGAACAAGACAGGATGTCCACTCTTACCACTTTTATTCAACATAGTACTAGAAGTCCTAGTGACAGCAATCAAACAAAAAGAAAAGGAATCCAAACCAATGACAATAAAAAGGAAAAAAAACTTACACTATTGGCAGATAATATGAATATATGTAATATATACATATATTTGCAGATAATATGAATATATATACGTGTTGCAGATAATATGAATATATTATATTCTGCTGCTTCACCAATAATGAAACAGCAGAAAGAGAAATTAAGAAAACAATCCCATTTAAATTGCACCCAAAGGAGGGAGGAGTCAAGATGGCAGAGAAGTAGCAGGCTGAGACGACATCAGGTAGCAGGAGATCAGCTAGATAGCCTATCAAACCATTCAAACACCTACGAATCCAACAGGAGATCGAAGAGAAGAAGAGCAACAATTCTAGAAACAGAAAATCGACCACTTTCTAAAAGGGAGGACCAGCGGAGAAGTGAACCCAATGCGACAGGAAGATAGACCCCGGGGGGAGGGGCCGGCTCCCGACAAGCAGGGGAACAACGGAGCACAAAATCAGGACTTTTAAAAGTCTGCTCCATGGAGGGACATTGCTCCAGAGGCTAAACTGGGGTGAAGACCTCACGGGGACTGCGTGGACTCAGGTCCCGTGGGGTCACAGAAAGATCTGGAGTGTCTGAGTGTCACAGAGTTCACAGGTATTAGAGCGGGGAAGCCGGCTGTGGAGACAGAGCCGAGGAGTGAGCTCTCAACTCAGAGTTACCTTGAAACATAATCTGTGACACGGGCTGGTGCTCTGTGCCTGGGGTCCCAACAAGGTCCAGGGAGACTCCGACCTGGGAGAGCTCAGGGATCTGCAAGGTTTGGAGATTCCAGGTGGGACTCTGCAAGAGACAGAGATGCTTGGTCACAGGCTGGGTGACCTCGGAGCGCAGCCAGAGGCCAGTGAAACGGGACTGATTGCGCACGATTTTCTCCAAGCGATTTTCTCCAAGTGCGGCTGGAGGCTGGGGAGATGGGTGATTAAGGGTTTTCTCTGAAGGTGCACTTAAGAGTGGGGCCCTGAGCTCTTGGCTCCTCAGAGCCAGAGATTGGGAGGCCTCCATTTTCATTCCCGTCCTCCAGAACTCTACGGAAAGGGTTCAGGGAACAAAAGCCCCAGAAAGCGAACCTAAGAGGATTACTTAGCCCGGCCCCTGGTAAGGGTGATGCAATTCCGCCTGGGGCAGAGAAACTTGAAAATCACTACAACAGGCCCCTCCCTCAGAAGATGAACAAGAAATCCAGCCAAGACAAAGTTCACTTAACAAGGGGAACAGCAGAATTCCAGAGGAGGAGAAAGCAAAGCATGGAATTCTGGGCTTTCTCCCCATGAATCTTTAGTCTTCCAAAGTTAATTAATTTTTTAAAAATTTTTTCTCTTCTGCTAATTTTTTTTAATTTTACCCTTTCCTCTTTTAACGTTTTTTAACTATTTTATCTTAATAACTTTCTTAAAAAAATTTTTTGAACCTTTATTATTATAGTCATAATTTATCCTTCACTGTATCTAACTTTATTCTTTGTATACACATAGGGTTTTTTTTCTTCTTAAAAATGTAGGGTACAACTTCTAATAGATCAAAATACACCCCAAATCTAGTACCGGGCTTGATCTAGTCTCCAGCCCAAGGAAGTTCTCTCCACTTTTTTCTTTTTTTTTTTTATTCTCCTTACCAACTTACCTTATCAACTCCTTTGTCAGAAAAAAAAATTTTTTTAATCTTTACACTCATATTTCATCCCTTCATTGTGTTTACCCTTATATATGTTTTGCATTCTTTAAAATTTTGGGAGGTGGTTTCTTCTAAGAGATGAAAATACTCCCAAAATTAAGTGGGTGACCCTGTTCTAGTCACCAGTCTAATACATATATATTTTTGTTCTTTTTTTATATATTTTCCTTTATTTTTGTTCTCTTTTTTTTTAATTTTTTTTCTCTTTTCTGAACTTCTTTTTACCCCTTTTCTCCCCCCACCCTACGATTTGGGGTCTCTTCTGATTTGGTTAAAGCACATCTTCCAGGGGTCTTTGCCACCCTGTTAGTATTACATTTGCTCCTTCATATATTCTTATCTGGACAAAATGACAAGGTGGAAAAACTCACCACAAAAAAAAGAACAGGAGGCAGGACTGAAGGCTAGGGACCTAATCAATACAGACATTGGTAATATGTCAGATCTGGAATTCAGGATGACGATTCTCAAGGTTATAGTTGGGCTCGAAAAAGGCATGGAAGATATTAGAGAAACCCTGTCAGGAGAATAAAAGCCCTTTCTGGGGAAATAAAAGAACTAAAATCTAATCAAGTTGAAATCAAAAAAGTTATTAATGAGGTGCAATCAAAAATGGACGCTCTTACTGCTAGGATAAATGAGGCAGAAGACAGAATTAGTGATATAGAAGACCAAATGACAGAGAATAAAGAAGCCGAGCAAAAGAGAGACAAACAACTACTGGACCACGAGGGGAGAATTCGAGAGAAAAGTGATACCATAAGACGAAACAACATTAGAATAATTGGGATTCCAGAAGAAGAAGAAAAAGAGCAGCAGAAGGTATACTGGAGAGATTTATTATAGAGAATTTCCCTAATATAGCAAAGGGAACAAGCATCAAAATCCAGGAGGTGCAGAGAACCCCCCTCAAAATCAATAGGAATAGGTCCACACCCCGTTATCTAAGAGTAAAATTTACAAGTCTTAGCGACAAAGAGAAAATCCTGAAAGCAGCACGGGACAAGAAGTCTGTAACATACAATGGTAAAAATATTAGATTGGCAGCAGACTTATCCACAGAGACCTGACAGGCCAGAAAGAACTGGCATGATATATTCAGAGCACTAAAGGAGAAAAACATGCAGCCAAGAATACTTTATCCAGCTAGGTTATCATTGAAAATAGTACTAGTGGACTTTAACAGGCCCCTCACTGAAATGGACAGATCATCCAAGCAAAAGATCAACAAGGAAATAAAGGTCTTAAATGACACACTGGAGCAGATGGACATCACAGATATATTCAGAACATTCCATCCCAAAGCAACAGAATACACATTCTTCTCTAGTGCCCATGGAACATTCTCCAGAATAGATCACATCCTGGGTCATAAATCAGGTCTCAACCAGTATCAAAAGATTGGGATCATTCCCTGCATATTTTCAGACCACAATGCTCTGAAGCTAGAACTCAATCACAAGAGGAAATTTGGAAAGAGCACAAATACATGGAGACTCAATAGCACCCTTCTAAAGAATGAATGGGTCATTGGGTCAACCAGGAAACTAAAGAAGGGTTGAAAAAAATCATGGAAACAAGTGATAATGAAAACACAATGGTCCAAAATCTGTGGGACACAGCAAAGGCAGTCCTGAGAGGAAAATATATAGTGATACAAACCTTTCTCAAGAAACAGGAAAGGTCTCAAATACACAACCTAACCCTACACCTACAGGAGCTCAAGAAAGAACAGCGAAGAAAGCCTAAACCCAGCAGGAGAAGAGAAATAATGAAGATCAAAGCAGAAATCAATGAAATAGAAACCAAAAAAACAATAGACCAAATCAAAGGAACCAGGAGCTGGTTCGTTGAAAGAATTAATAAGATTGATTAAACCCCTGGCCAGACTTATCAAAGAGAAAAGAGAAAGGACCCAAATAAATAAAATCATGAATGAAAAAGGAGAGGTCACAACCAACACCAAAGAAATACAAACAATCATAAGAACATATTATGAACAACTCTATGCCAACAAATTTGACAATCTGGAAGAGATGGACGCTTTCCTAGAGACATATAAACTGCCAAAACTGAACCAGGAAGAAGTAGAAAACCTGAATAGGCCCATAACCAGTAAGGAGATTGAAACAGTCATCACAAATCTCCAAACAAACAAAAGCCCAGGGCCAGATGGCTTCCCAGGGGAATTCTACCAAACATTTAAAGAAGAATTAATTCCTATTCTCCTGAAACTGTTCCAAAAAATAGAAATGGAAGGAAAACTTCCAAACTCATTTTATGAGGCCAGCATCACCTTGATCCCCAAACCAGACAAGGATCCCATCAAAAAAGAGAATTACAGACCAATATCCTTGATGAACATAGATGCGAAAATTCTCACCAAAATACTAGCCAATAGGATCCAACAGTACATTAAAAGGATTATTCACCACGACCAAGTGGGATTTATTCCAGGGCAGCAGGGTTGGTTCAACATCCGCAAATCAATCAATGTGATACAGTACATTAACAAAAGAAAGAACAAGAACCATAGGATACTCTCAGTAGATGCTGAAAAAGCATTTGACAAAGTACAACATCCCTTCCTAATCAAAACTCTTCAAAGTGTAGGGATAGAGGGCACATACCTCAATATTATCACAACCATCTATGAAAAACCCACCGCAAATATCATTCTCAATGGAGAAAAACTGAGAGCTTTTCCACTAAGGTCAGGAACACAGCAGGGATGTCCGTTATCACCACTGCTATTCAACATAGTACTAGAAGTCCTAGCCTCAGCAATCAGACAACAAAAAGAAATTAGAGGCATCCAAACTGGCAAAGAAGAAGTCAAACTATCACTCTTTGCAGATGATATGATACTATATGTGGAAAACCCAAAAGGCTCCACTCCAAAACTGCTAGAGCTTGTACAGGAATTCAGTAAGGTGTCAGGATATAAAATCAATGCACAGAAATCAGTTGCATTTCTTTACACCAACAACAAGACAGAAGAAAGAGAAATTAAGGAGTCAATCCCATTTACAATTACACCCAAAACCATAAGATACCTAGGAATAAACCTCACCAAAGAGGCAAAGAATCTATACTCAGAGAACTATAAAGTACTCATGAAAGAAATTGAGGAAGACACAAAGAAATGGAAAAATGTTCCATGCTCATGGATTGGAAGAATAAATATTGTGAAAATGTCTATGCTACCTAAAGCTATCTACACATTTAATGCAATGCCTATCAAAATCCCATCCAATTTTTTCAAAGAAATGGAACAAATCATCCTAAAATTTATATGGAACCAGAAAAGACCTCGAATAGCCAAAGGAATATTGAAAAAGAAAGCCAAAGTTGGTGGCATCACAATTCCAGACTTCAAGCTCTACTACAAAGCTGTCATCATCAAGACAGTATGGTACTGGCACAAAAACAGACACATAGATCAATGGAACAGAATAGAGAGCCCAGAAATAGACCCTCAACTCTATGGTCAACTAATCTTCGACAAAGCAGGAAAGAATATTCAATGGAAAAAAGACAGCCTCTTCAACAAATGGTGTTGGGAAAATTGGACAGCTGCATGCAGAAAAATAAAATTGGACCATTTCCTTACACCACTGATGAAAATAGAATCAAAATGGATGAAGGTCCTCAATGTGAGAAAGGAATCCATCAAAATCCTTGAGGAAAACATAGGCAGCAACCTCTTTGACCTCAACTGCAGCAACTTCTTCCTAGGAACAACGCCAAAGGCAAGGGAAGCAAGTAAAAAAAATGAAGTATTGGGACTTCATCAAGATCAAAAGCTTTTGCACAGCAAAGGAAACAGTCAACAAAACCAAAAGACAACTGACAGAATGGGAGAAGATATTTGCAAACGACATATCAGATAAAGGGCTAGTATCCAAAATCTATAAAGAGCTTAGCAAACGCAACACCCAAAGAACAAATAATCCAATCAAGAAATGGGCAGAGGACATGAACAGACATTTTTGCAAAGAAGACATCCAGATGGCCAACAGACACATGAAAATGTGCTCCACATCACTGGGCATCAGGGAAATACAAATCAAAACCACAATGAGATACCACCTCACACCAGTCAGAATGGCTAAAATGAACAAGTCAGGAAATGACAGATGCTGGCGAGGATGCAGAGAAAGGGGAACCCTCCTACAGTGTTGATGGGAATGCAAGCTGGTGCAACCACTCTGGAAAACAGCATGGAGGTTCCTCAAAAAATTGAAAATAGAGCTACCTTATCACCCAGCAATTGCACTACTGGGTATTTACCCTAAAGATACAAACGTAGTGATCCGAAGGGGCACGTGTACCTGAATGTGTATAGCAGCAATGTCCATAGCCAAGTTATGGAAAGAACCTAGATGTCCATCAACAGATGAATGGATAAAGAGGAGGTGGTATATATATACAATGGAATACTATGCAGCCATCAAAAGAAATGAAATCTTATCATTTGCAACGACATGGATGGAACTAAGGGGTATTATGCTTAGCGAAATAAATCAATGGAGAAACACAACTATCATATTATCTCCCTGATATGAGGAAGTGGAGATGCAACAGGGGTGGGGGCTAAGGGGGGTAGGAAAAGAAAAAATGAAACAAGAAGGGATTGGGAGGGAGACAAACCAAAAGAGACTCTTAATGTCATAAAACAAACTCGGGGTGGGGGACAGGGGTTGGACAGGGTGGTGGGGTTACATTATATGTTTAAATTTTAAAAAATAATAAATAATAAATAAATAAAAATAAAGGTAAATAATAATAATAATAATAATAAAAATAAATTGCTCCCAAAATAACAAGATACCTAGGAATAAACCTAACCAAAGAGGTGAAAGTCCTATACTCTGAAAACTAAAACACAGATGAGAGAAATTTCAGACAACATAAAGAAATGAAAAGACATTCCATTCTCATGGATTAGAAGAAAAAATAAATATGTCTATAGTACCCAAAGCAATCTATACATTTAATACAACTCCTTACAAAATACATAGGGCATTTTTCAGAGCTAGAAGAAACAATCCTAAAATGTGTATGGAACCACAAAAGATTCTGAATAGCTAAAGCAATCTTGAAAAAGAAAAGCAAGGCCAGAGGCATCACAATTCCAGACTTAAAGTTATATTTCAAAGCTCTAGTAATCAAAACAGTGCGGTACTGGCACAAAAATATAAACCTAGATCAATAGGACAGAATAGAAAATAAACCCCTAATTATATGGTCAATTAATCTTTGACAAAGCAGGAAGGATTAGCCAATAGAAAAGAGATGGTCTCCACAACAAATGGTGTTAGGAAAACTGGACAGCAACATGCAAAAGAATGAAACTTAACCACCCTCTTACACCATACACATAAATAAATTCAAAATGGATGAAAGACCTAAAGGTGAGACTTGAAACTATAAAAATCCTAGAAGAGAACACAGGCAGTACCTTCTTTAAAAAAAGAAAAAAAAAAGATTTTAGGAACCTCCATGCTGTTTTCTGTGGCTGTTTTCCAGAGGGGTTGCACCAGCTTGCATTCCCACCAACAGTGTAGGAGGGTTCCCCTTTCTCTGCATCCTCACCAGCATCTGTCATTCCCTGACTTGTTCATTTTAGCCATTCTGACTGGTGTAAGGTGGTATCTCATTGTGGTTTTGATTTGTATTTCCCTGATGCCGAATGATGTGGAGCACTTTTTCATGTGTCTGTTGGCCATCTGGATGTCTTCTTTGCAGAAATGTCTGTTCATGTCCTCTGCCCATTTCCAGATTGGATTATTTGTTCTTTGAGTGTTGAGTTTGATAAGTTCTCTATAGATACTGGATACTAGCACTTTATCTGATACGTTGTTGGTAAATATCTTCTCCCTTTCTGTCAGTTGTCTTTTGGCTTTGTTAACTGTTTCCTTTGCTGTGCAAAAGCTTTTGATCTTGATGAAGTACCAGTAGTTCCTTTTTGCCCTTACTTCCCTTGCCTTTGGCAATGTTCCTAGAAAAAAGCTGCTGTGGCTGAGATCGAAGAGAGCTACCCTGTGACCCAGCAATCACACTACTGGGTATTTATCCTAAAGATAAAAATATAGTGATCTGAAGGGTCATGTGCACTCAAATGTTTATAGCAGCAATGTCCACAATAGCCGAACTATGGAAAGAACATAGATGTCCATCAACAGATGAATGGATAAAGAAGAGGTGGTATATATATACAATGGAATACCATGCAGCCATCAAAAGAAATGAAATCTTACCATTTGCAATGACATGGATGGAACTAAGGGGTATTATACTTAGGGAAATAAGTCAATCAGAGAAAGACAATTATCATATGATCTCCCTGATATGAGGCAGTTGCAAGGCAATGTGAGGGGTTTGGGGGGTAGGAAAGGAATAAATGAAACAAGATGGGATTGGGAGGGAAACAAACCATAAGAGACTCTTAATCTCACAAAACAAACTGAGGGTTGCCTGGGGGAGGGGGGAGGAAGAGGGGGGTTGGGTTATGGACACTGGGGAAGGTATGTACTATGGTGAGTGCTGTGAAGTGTAAAACGGGAGATTTACAGACCTGTACCCCTGGGGTAATAATACATTATATGTTAATAAAAAAATTAATTTTTTAAAAAGATTTTATTTATTTATTTGAGAGTGCTTGAGAGAGCACGCACAAGCAATAGGAGTGGCAGAGTGAGAGAGAAGCAGGCTCCCAGCTGAGAAGGGAGCCCAATTTGGGGCTCAATCTGAGGACTCTAAGATTATGACCTGAGCCAAAGACAGATGCTTAACCAACTGAACCCCCAAGGACCCTGCCAGTAACTTCTTTCACATTGGTCACAGCAACTTCTTTCAATATATCTCCTGAGGAAGGGAAACAAAAGTAAAAATAAACTATTGGGACTATATTAAAATAAAAAGCTTCTGTGCAGCAAAAGAAAACAATGGAATGGGAGAAGATATTTGCAAATGAAATATCTGACAAAGAACTAGTATCTGAAATATATAAAAAAAACTTACAAAACTCAACAATGAAAAATAAATAATCCAATTTTTAAAATGGGAAGAAGACATGAACAGATATTTCTCCAAAGAAGATATCCAGGTGGCTAACAAACACATGAAAATACACATCATCACTCATCATCAGAGAAATGCAAATCACAACTACAATGAGATATCACTTCACACCTATTAGAATGGCTAAAATCAACATCACAAGAAACAACAGGTGTTGGCAAGAATGTGGAGAAAGGGGAACCCTCTTTTTTAACTGTTGGTGGGAATGTAAACTGGTGCAGCCACACTGGAAAACAATATGAAGGACCCTCAAAAAATTAAGAATAGAACTACCTTACAATCCAGCCATTAAACTACTGGATATTTACCCAAAGAATAGTCCCTGAAGAAGACTAATTCAAAGGGATACATGCACCCCTATGTTTATAGCAACATTATTTACAATAGCCCAATTATAAAGGAGCCCAACTGTCCATCAATTGATAAATGGATAAAGAAGATGCGGTTGGTGTATATATATATATATATATATATATATATATATACACACACACACAACTATATATATGTATACATATATACACACAACTATATACACATATATACACACAACTATATACAACTATATACACATATACAGTTGTGTGTATATATGTATACACACATATGTATTCCATATATACATACATATACATACACGCATATGTATATGTATATGTGTGTATACACATATATAGATGTGTGTATATATGTATGAATACTATTCAGCCATGAAAAAGAAAGAAATCTTTCCATTTGCAGCATGGGTGGAGCTAGAGAATATAAAGCTAAGTGAAATAAGTCAGTCAGAGAAAGACAAATACCCTATGATTTCACTCATATGTGGAATTTAAGAAATACAACAAACAAGCAAAGAGAAAAATTAAGAGAGAGTTAAAGCATGAAACAAACTTTTAATTAATTATAGAGAAGAAACTGATAGTTATCAGAGGGTTTAGGGAATGGGTTAAATATGTGGTGGGGATTAAGGACAGCACTTTAGTGATGAGCACAGAGTTATGTATGGAACTGTTGAATTACTATACCATATACCTGAAACCAACATTATACTGTATGTTACCTAACTGGAATTAAAATGTAAAATTCAAAAATTAAAAATGAGAATAGGGAAAATGTTTGCTTTATATTCCTATTGTTGTTATTTCTAATATTGGTTTTGCAAAACCACTTTTTTTAATAGCTTAAGGTTATAGAAAAAGAAGAAAAATAACCACAAAAACAAGCTGTGTGTTCTCTGTCCCTGAAGCCCAGTGACTGACACATAGTAGGTGCCCCCAGAATGCAGGCTGGTTGCCCAGTATAAACATCACACTCAGAGGGCCAGAAAGCCTCAGAAATTTCACCTCTTCAAAGACTGATTTTAGAGCCTGGTACAAAAGTTGTAGAGCAGCAACAAAGAATCAGAAAGGATAGGGAATTGGGAAAACATGGCAAATATCTTTCCATGCTCTCAAATACCTGAAAGTTCACTGAAATGGATCACTTTCTCTATTTCATCATGAAAACAGGGGTGAACTAGCCCAAGAGACATGTGGCAGCTCACTCTGTGTGTTTTGAGTGGCCTTTCTTGGAGTGGGCAGCCACCTTCTGGAACACAAATGCCAGCCCTAGGTCAGCATTGTTGAGACTTGGGGGACAAACTCCATTAACTTTTCTGACTGCATTGCCAAACAGAGCTTTCAGTCAACCTCCTTTAAGTCCTCTGCAAGTTCACTGCCTCAGTGGCCTCTTAAGAACATTTTCCCCATTTGTAAATGGTCTTTAGAATCATCTGGAAGAAAGTGCTTATTAAACATGCACACAGCAAGAATATCTGAGACTTAGTCTAAAACTCAGAATAAAATATTTAAGAAAATGTTTATTCTTTGAAAATAGGTATTATTACATAGGCATCTATTATGTAGACACATAAGACTCAGTTGTGAACAAGAAACTCCATGAGGCAGTGGCTTTGTGTAACTGATTTTGAGATCAATGCAGAGATTATGCTAATAGACAGAGCTGAAGAAATATAAGGCAGTGGCAATTTGATCAACCCTTTCTCCTGACAACTGCAGAGAAAGGAGAGGCTGGACAAAATTGTGAGGACAGGATGATTTTGCTCAGGTCCCCTGACTACATGAGCTGCTTTTCTAAAGACCCTAAAACCTCTTTCTGCATTTGAAGACATCATAACCTCTCTCCTTGTTCCACTGCAAACTGCATCAGCCCAGGCTAGGGCAGCACCAACTCCAGATGAAACAGCTGCCAAGAGTTCCCCACTTGGATTTCTGAGAACAGCTCATAAGAGCAAAGATGGGATTCTGTGGCCTTGCAGGATTCCAGACCAGTGATCTTTCTCCCCACTACCTCCACAGCCCTCCAGGGCTAAGCAAAATCCATGTTTCATTAATGCAAGATATTCATAGCTCCCTAATTCATTCTGTAAGGCAAGATGACCTCAAATTAAATCATGGAAAATGTGAGGACAGAGCCTATGACTACAGCCAGGCTAGTCTTGGACAAGCAGCTCATGGGGAGGGATTTAATTTCTTGGTGCCAACTAAGGTTTCTTCCTTCTGAACCTTGATGACTGAAACTCTCCACTTGGATTTCCTTTGTGCCTGGTATCTCTAAGCCTTCTCTACTGAAGTACAGGTTTCAGTGGAAGGGCTACAAAATGTAAACATTATGAGCATAATTTTACAACATTATGAGCATAATTTTCCAACAAAGGAAAGAGGTTCAGTAGGGGAGCCCAAGATCTGGGTTCCATTCCTGGCTCTCTCATCAGCAGACTGTGTAACATGGTGCTCTTTGGACCTTCATTTCCTCATCCATAAGTAAAGGAAGGGGTAGCCATAAAGGTTTGCAAAACTAAATTCCCTGAGGACCAGGAAAGTGATGTAATGGCAAAGTTGACCTTCATAGCTGGCTAAAGGGAGTGTGTGATCCCACCTAAATTCTGAACTTACACCTGAATTCTACTTTCAATTTGCACTGTCAAACACAGCATTTCTGCAGATGAAATTCAGCTGGCAGCCATCATTTATAATCCCTGGACTAGAAGCTTTCCACTTCTGACAATCCTTTCAATTGGCTTTCCTTTAAAAGCAATATTTTCTATACTGATTTGATCTTTGCTGCCACAGACAAGGGCCAGGGGCCTCCCAACTTGTTATGGAGAGTCCCATGGTGGGAGGAGGGGGCATTTACATAGCAGGCTGAGTGTCCCAAAGTTCATGGGACCTGGTATTTGAGCAAATAAACTTTAAACAGGCCCCATCTTATATTATCTAAACAGAAGTTGGAACTCAAATAGGGAACTCAAAGAGGGAGTTTAGGGTAAAAACAAAGAATGAACCTTATCAGATCCATCCCTTCCCCTCCATGGCAATACTCTGAAAGATCCCTCTCCTGAGTAATACAGGGAAATGTGTTAGATCAAGTTATACCTTCTGTTCCTCCAACTATCTGTTTCTTTTGAGATCAGCCTGACTTTCCATAAGTTCATCCATTACCAAGAGAGAAGAGTCGGTGTTTAGTCTAGGATGGATTAGTCAGGCAAGAGGACAGAGGAAGACATTAAGGGCTCTCTAGTCACCTTGTGGGGGCTCCTGTTGAAACAGGAATGGGGATCAACACTCCCCCCACAGCCTTCCACCATGGATTACTAAGTGAAATCACCCTTGACTATCAGGAAGGTCTGCTGAAGCATACATGCAGACACACACACACACCTACACACATGGGCACCACCCAGGAAGAAAGATAAGAAGGAGGGGGAGTTTCCTAGTTATCCCATGGATCAGCAGAAACAGATAAGGAGAGGCTGTGCCCTATAATATAAGGAAGGCTTTGGGCTTCATGGAAGAAAGACAATATATCAAGGAGCTGCAGAGGGGAAACTAAGCAAAGAAAGTGTTGCAAGACTGTAGAAGACAGAGACTTCACAGGGTATCACAGAAAACCTTGAAACTTTCCAGGGCTTTGGCCTGACTTTGATGGACCAACTGGTCCAGTCGCTGGCCTCTTTAGTCTCTCTTCCTAAGTTTAACTGAGTAAAGAACAGAAGTCTGCTAATCCCTTTACATATTTTCCTCATACCTGTGCTCTCAAACTAGGAGTGATTATCACCTGTGGAGCCAGCCTCACAGGTACACCAGACCCATGACAAATCTCAGGCAGGCCTGCTGACACAGATAATGTCACCTCACCTCCACTCAAATAGATGATGTGAGAAACAAAGGCAAAAAGAAAAATTAAATTTCCTTACTATCTATAGCCCTCTGACCAGTCCTCAAAACAGGCAGAGTGACATTCCTCTATAAACTCAGTTGTCTCAATGTTAATACTTTGCTAAGGACAAAAGGGAGAAGAAAAAAAGAAAAAGATCTTGCCCCCAGGATTCTGTCAGTCTAGTTTAAGATATTAAAATATAAAAATTCCTTTGGAAACTTCCTTTATCTCTACCTCCCAACATACATGTTGACAATCATCCCTCAAGCATATGACCCACCAATATGCATCTGAAGCATCTCGTGATGAACGTTTTATTAGACAATAATAAATGACCTTTCCCAATAATAGCAAGCACCCTCAAGGTCCTAGAAACCTCGCTTCCAAAATTCCTAAGAGCCATGCTATCCTTAACCCCCTTCCAACTTGAAACTATATAATGGGCCACTACTCATGACCCTGGTGCAGTTCTTTCTGCCCACAGGTCCTGTTCCCATGCTTAAATAAAACCACATTTTTGTACAAAAGATGTCTCAAGAATTCTTTCTTGGCTTCTGGCTTTGAACCCTAACATTTTCCTATATCATACAGAGCATGATGTTCTGGACTAATTCAAAGGAAAACAAGCTGGAGGTGGCAGGATGGGTAGGATGGTAGAAGCTGCATCCTTGGTTCATGTGGGCTCTATCTCTCAGGGCAAAGAGGAACCCTGCCATATCCCGAGACACATTTGCTCTCCTCCTGGAGAAAGAAATTTCTAGGAGTTGTTGCCTCTCCACCACACTTCAAACATGCAGTTCAGAAGGGCTCCACCCCAAGTTCCAAAGAGGAGCCTGACTTTCTGCATACTGAATCCCCCATAGCCCTTGGGACTGACTTGGGGAAAAGCAAGTGACCTGACAATCCAGTCAGTGAACCCCGGGTATTGTGCAATAAGAATCAGGGACAAGAGATGTTCTCCCTTCTTTCTTCTGAAATTAATAGCAAAATGGTGGTGCTAAGATTAGAATCTATGTCTTCTAGCTGCTAAGAATCCCTCCAGATCACCATGGGAAACTGATGACTGAATGGAATTCCAAAACTTAACATCCAGAAGACAAAGACCAAGTCTGAGTGGCCCAGGTTCTTGACCGACTTTGGTAAATTATCTCTCAGGCTTTCAGATCTGGAAAGGGGACTAGGAATGCTGAGAATAATATTCATACACACCACACATACATCTATATATACACGTATACATATGACACATGTCTGCACATATATACATGCATATATATACTTACACACATGTATACATACATATATATACATGCACATATACAGATACATGCATCACACACACATATACATGCACATGTGTACACACACACCCCTACCATGGCTCCAATACTCAGGAACTGAAATTTCATGTTTTACTCACAAATACAAGCTTTCTCCAAAAAAGAGAAAGACACACAAATACTTTCTCACTAAGAATTTAAAGTAGAAAAAAATAATTAAAGTAGCACACTGCAGCTTCTAGCGTCAGAAGGAACCATTAATCTGGTAGGCAAAGACAGGAAATAAAATGTAAAGGAATGGATTAACAGCACCTTTTAAATTAGACAGTTGACTTCCTGAAAGGAAAGGGGGGAGTTTGAAATCTGAGATGGCCTTGGCATAAAGGAGCAGGAAATCTTTTGACTTCCTAAAAGGAAAAAGAGAGTTTGAAATCTGAGATGGCCTTGGTATAAAGGAGCAGGAAAGCTTTTATCCTTTCTTTCTTTCTTTCTAATCTCAGGTGACCTCCTTTCAGCTTGTTTGTGCTGTAGCTGTTGCTGCCCCTCTTTGTGTGGGCTCTCAGGGTCCTTCTTGGGAGCACAGTCAGGTGGGATAGATTTGGTGTGCTGCCACTGAGACACAGGATCTCAGTCCTTCACTGTTCCCTAACAATTTTCTTTCATGTGCAGAGGCTAGGAAAGTTCAGCTCCTGCTGCTGGTGACTGAACATGGCAACAGAGAGAGCAGAAAGAAAGAAATGGGAAAGCAGTGCCAAGGACAGCTCCAATGCTCCAAAATATGTTTGGGAATTTATCTGAAAACATGGATCCTAGACAACTAATATGATAATTAGTGAGTTGATTACTGTCATGGGTTGAATTTCATCCCTGCCCCCCAAAAAAGTATGCTGAAGTCTTAACTCTTAGTATCTCAGAAGGCCACCTTATTAGGAAATAAGGCCATTGTAGATGTAATTAGTTAGAATGAGGTCATACTGAAATATGGTGAGCCCCCAGTCCAATGTGATTGGTCCTTGTGAGAAGATAGCCATGTGAAGTCTGAGGCACAGGGAGAGCACTATGTGATGACAGAGGCAGGGATTAGTTATGCAGCTGTGAATCAAGGGACACAAAGATTGCAGCCAAGCACTAGAAGCTAGGAAGTGGGAGGAAGAATTCTTCTGAAGAATTCAGAGGGAGCGTGGCCCTGCTAACACCTTATTTCAGACTTTCCCCTACAGACTGTGAGACAATAAATTTCTGACATTTGAACTCCTCCAGTTTGTGGTAGTTTATTACAAAGCCCTAGCAAACTATGACTTTAGAATTTTTTTACACCTCTGACCAACTCTGGAATCCACCTCCAGGGACCTGCTCCACCCTGACTTCACACGCACTATCATTCCAGAATGATGGGCCACAAGGGAAGTGAACAGTAGTGCATGTGAATAAGGTAAGGTCAAGCTGATCCTCTCACCTCCCATAAAGGAGCCTCTCAAGGAGGACACTGTGGTGAACCTGGCAACAGCCCCACCTCTACTCCAGCTGGATGGTCCTTGCAACAGGTAAGCAGCTCAAAACTGATCATGCCTGCTGTTGTCAAAGGAGACAGAGTAGTTTATTTACCTATTTATTTGTTTATTTATTTATTTCATAGAGAGAGAGTAGGTGGGGGGAGGAGCAGAGGAAGAAGGAGGGAGAAGAAGAGAGAGAATCTCAAGCAGACTCCCTGATGAGTGGGTAGCCAGAGATGGGGCTTGATCTCACAACCCTGAGATCATGACCTGAGCTGAAATCAAGAGTCTGATGCTTAACTAACTGACTGAGCCATGCAGGTTCCCCCTAGGCAGAATAGTCTTTTTTTTTTTTTAAAGAGCACTCCTAAAGGCTGGCAAAGCCTGAAGGGGACAGGAACTAAAGCTGCTTTGGCTTTGAACCAGAATTGGGTACCCTAGTGCCACAGGGCCCCTCACCATGCTCCCAATTTGCTAATGAACAATTGAGAAGACCACTTAAGCACCAAAAGGACTGGCAATCCTGGGGTGGTAAAGCCTCAGCTGGACATTCCTGCAGTGGGTGTGAGGGGAAAACTGGACAAGAACACCCTAAGGGTCCATCCTTCTGAAATTCCTCAATTCTCCTACCAATTTGCAGAGTTCCATGCCTTAATGTTGCTACAAAAGCACTGAAATATTGGATCCTCTGAGGTAAGGTAATTTTAAATTACATCCCCAAACATCTGGGAGGTCAGAAGTCAGTTCTGTGTGGCTCACCACTCCATCACTTGTTGTCACCATCTGTCCCACAGTCTGGGCTGCTCCAGAGGTAACCTAAAAGTAGAAGCCAAGGTTCCTGCACCAGTTTATAAATGGACCTTCAAAGAGCAAACACAAACTCTGACATTCATGCTCTCCACCAATGTGGACATGCATCCATAGGCTCACACTTAGACACATTCACAAAGCACCAATTTATACATGGGTTGCCACTCATATTTTCCAACATACAGAGTAACGCAATTTCAAATAGGCACAATCATACATACCCAGCACAAATTCACACACATGCACACATTCATAATTTTGTTTCCCAAGACACAGAGGTACTGTTTGGGTCTGTAATCAAAGGAGCGAGACTGATACAAAGCAAAGGTCAAGCAAAGCTTTATTTCATGCCAATCAAACTGACAGGCCAGGTCTGTCTCTTACAAAGAGAGGTGACCCCTCTCTGCCTTACAGACTTGCTTTTAAGGGCAAAGGCCATGTGGTTGGGCCTGGCCACACACAGGTGGCCAATGACACAGAGAAAACTGCACAGTCAGCCTAGGTCACACATAAGTGGCCAATTGAGTTACAATTTACCCCATAGCAGGCATTTGAACTAGCCTTTCATCTTGGTCAGAATTGGCACCCAAGAGGCGGGGTCCACACACCTTGGTAGCTAGGGAGACAGTATGCATGCCTCACTGATTGGATACCTCCACCAGGCCTGACCCACCCTTGTATTTGGGCTTTGTTACCTGGGACTGGTTTCCAGGACTTGTTTTTAAGTAAGTCCCCTGCGGGGAGCAGCGCTGCCACTAGCTGCCTAGCTCTCCAGGAAGGGGGACAGGGACAGTTTAAGTTCTTACTGTATAAACAACAAACTCTTTGTTTAACCGGATGGAATCGCCCTGGCTAAATGGGCCCTTACAGTACACATCCTCTCTTTCCCTCTTTATCTCTAACACACACAGTCACACACCCCATTCACACCACAGTACTCAGTAAATCAACACAGGCCTTTATAACAGACCCAGAAAGCTTTTCTCAGTCAGGATCTTCAGACTTCAAACAAAACAAATTAAGGCTACCAATAAATGACTAGAAATATATCTGTTTAGTGTAGAGTTTTACTTGGTGTTGATTTTTTGAGAGCAGGGAAAATATAGTTTGATGTGGGAAACAAAGGCCGAAGAAAAATTACATTTCCTTACTATCTACAGCCCATTGACAGCCTATGTACTACCTACAGACATTACTACCACTCAGCCCACAGCAGAGTGACATTCCTCTAGGGACTCAACTGCCTCAATAAGGATACTTGACTAAGGGCAAAAGACAATCTTATCCTGACACCTCTCCTCCCTCCCCCCACAAGGATCCTGTAAGTCTACTTTAACATATAAAAATTCCTTTAAAAATGTCCTTTATCTCTAAACACCCCAAGATATGTGTTGAAAATCACCCTCCCCCAAGCGTATGGCCTACTGATATACATCTAAAGGGTCTCATGATGATTTTTTTTTAATTTTATTTGTTTATTTGACAGAGAGATCACAAGTAGGCAGAGAGGTAGGCAGAGAGAGAGGAGGAAGCAAGCTCCCTGCCAAGCAGAGAGCCCGATGCGGGACTTGATCCCAGGACCCTGAGATCATGACCTGAGCCAAAGGCAGAGGCTTAACCCACTGAGCCACCCAGGCGCCCATGATGAAGATTCTTATTATACAGTGGTAAATGAACTTTTCCAAATAATAGCTAGCCCCCTCAAAGTCCTGGAAACCTTGCTTCCAAACTCCTTAGAGACTCAGGCTATCCCTACCCACTTTCCAATTTGAAAGGTCACAAGGTCACATTCCTTGTGACCCTGATGCAGTTCTTCCTGCCCACAGGTCCTGTCCCCATGCTTTAATAAAACCAATTTTTTTGCACCAAAGATGTCTCAAGAATTCTTTCTTGGTCATGAGCTTCAAACCCTAACATTCTTTCCTGCTTCATAGTTCATGCTCCTCAGGTGATCACCCTCTGGAAAAGCCTCTAGGCAATGCCCTCCTCCTTAGTGCCCAACAGGATCCTGCCTTCCATCCTCCTAATCTTGTGGCACTCCATATCCATATCACTCAGGAGGAACTAAAAAACTGGGAGCACAAGTCCAGGCGTGAATCACAATAAATACCAAAGACAGATGAAGAGGGAGGTGAGACAAGATAGAGAATAAACTAGGGATAAAAAACAGGTAGGAAATCAGACACAGTGCCTGAGGAAGGGAGGACAAGGCACCCAGAAAATGACAGTGAAGGCACCCAGAAAATGACAAGAAGCATGGAAGAGCCCTAACACAGTAACCCACAGTTACCCATATACACACCTCCCCAGGCCACAACATCAAGTATGAAATACAAAGAAACAGAGGCCTTAGAGAGGTTGTCTCTGATGAGAGAACAGAAGTCTGGCTGAGAACAAAGCAAAAGCTGACATCCTGCAAACTTCCCCCACCCCCACTCCTAGGTGGGACATATGTGACATTCTTTTTTTTTTTTTTAAATCTTTTATTTATTTGACAGAGAGAGATCACAAGTAGGCAGAGAGGCAGGCAGAGAGAGAGGGGGAAGCAGGTCCCCCACTGAGCAGAGAGCCCAATGCGGGGCCAGGACCCTGGGATCATGACCTGAGCCCAAGGCAGAGGCTTTAACCCACTGAGCCACCCAGGCGCCCCCATATGTGACATTCTTTAGGAATCTCCCAACTATCTTAATGTTAATAGCTTGCTAAAAAGAAAAAATGACCTTGACAATGGCAAGGCCTCTGGTATCCTGTATCTTGTAGGCCCTCTTTAGCATGTGAAAGTTCTTTTGAAACCCTCCCTTTTCCTTACCTCCCCCAACCCCATGATACATAACCTGCCACCCCTCACAATCCCCAGGGCAGCAGCTCTCTCTGCCCATGGGTCCTTTCCCCATAATTCAATAAACCTCTCAAGAATTCTTCCTTGGTCATTGGCTCCAGACTCCACCCCACTGAACCTCACCTATATTCTAAAACTTCATCAGTCTCCATGGAAGCTGAAGACAAAGAAAAAGAGAAAGAGCTGACTTTCCTCCACCTGACATTGTTTTCCTGAGTTCATATTGCCCTCCTGTGATTTTCAATAAAGTTGTTAAAGTGTGCTGCCTTTTCAGAGCCAGAGGCATTAATCACAGAGTACTTTCACTCTGAGATACAGATAAAAACTATCAATGACTTTTTTCTTTAATAAAATCCTGTTCAAAGGAACTAAAACAGATGACAGTATAATAACATGCATGGAAGAATGAGGTGAGGAACGGTGGGATGGACCCTTGGTAGAATCAATATTTTATTTCTTGGAGGGAGGAGAAAAAAGAACAGAAAGCAAATACTAACATCTGTGAAATCAGTATGCTGGGTACACAGAAATCACTTATATTTGTTTTTATTCTATATATCTTCAATGTTTTATAATTGAAAACAAAAATCAGAGAAAAATTACAATGTGAAATGGTGAGGAGAACTCTATGGCTAATCCTACTAAAGAGAAAAAATTACTTTAAAAAATGAGTAGCCCAGGGTGCCTGGGTGGCTCAGTTGGTTAAGTGACTGCCTTCAGATCAGGTCATGGTCTTAGTGTCCTGGGATCAAGCCCCAAGTTGGGCTCTCTGCATAACAGGGAGCCTGCTTCTCCCTCTGCCTGCCCCGCTGCCTGCTTGTTCTCCCTCTCTCTCACCTCTCTCACTCTCTGTCAAATAAATAAACAAAATCTTTAAAAAAATGAATAGCCCATAATATTTCACCCCTTCAGTAATGGACTGTGTTTTTCCCAACCCTTTACCTTTCCCTGTATCCAAGGAATATAATGACTTTGCAGTTCTTTCCACTAGAAGCAAAGTATACTTCCTTTCCCTTTGAGTTTAAGTTTAGTCATTGATTTGACAGTGGGACATTAGCAGATATGACATAAACTGTGACTTGAAATGCTTTTCATGGTTGTGTTTCTCTTATGTTTCTGCTATCACCATGAGAACATTCTACAGCTAGCTCACTGGTTCAAGGAAAATCAGTGACCCATAAAACATGCCTGGAATTGATCAGCCAATTCCTAGTGAACCTACAAAGAAGTGAATATAAATGATTGTTATTTAAAGTCAATGAGTATGTGGTTATGGTCTCACAGCATTATTGTGGCAATAGCTAACTGGTATACCTTCCTTTCTTCCTTCCACATTACCACATGTCCCACCCCAGTCTGCTTGACTTCTGCCTCGCATTCTCATATCCAACACATCTGTTAAGTTAATTTTAATGATCCACCCCCACTATGCCACTTCCCTACTCAAAATTCTATAGAAAGCCCCTAGAGCTTCACATAGTCTGGATCCAACCAATTAATTCAACTGCCAATGATCTCTTGCAAACAAGACACTCCAAACCATTGTCCTTTCTGGACATTCCCATGTCCCAGCACACATTCCCATGTCACAGCTTTACTCATATCAGAGCCTCTACTGAAATATCCCCTCCATTATAGATGACATCTAGACATCTTCTAAGACACTACTTAAGTGCCACCCCCTCTTAGGAAGCTTTCATCTAAAGTGTATAGCTCTTATTTTTTCTTACCCAGGACCAATTTTACTCCTTCTTGTTCAGCATTTTATTTTCCTGGGGACCCATCTCTCCTTCAGTTGCCATTCTTGCAGTCTGGGTGAGGCTCAGTCCACCTTCTCAGCAACCAAGCTATGATCACAACTTGGGCAATTTAGGAGGCAAGTCTACCTCTCTGACCAGTCATTGGTTCAGTTATGGGCAAATGACTGGAACAGAGCCAGTGAAATCCTGAGACATATGCTGGCACATTTGGGAAAGAAGAAGCCTTTTCTTGTCTGGAAAATATAGTCTGGCCTTGTTTCCAGCCCCTTGGGGAAGTTTGCCTAGGAATGAAATCAAACCAGGGGAAAGCAGAGCCAAGATGGGAAAAGGCAGATTGCTGAAGACATCTTGGAGCCCCATATCTAGCCCTGCCTGAAGCAGATGCTCTCTCTGGGCTTTCCAGTTTATGAACCAATGACTTTCATCAATGGATCTCTGTATCTTACAGATAGCACACACCTGACACATCCTGACAAGGATATACACATATCTCCATCCTCTAAACTCTCAGCCTTGAACATCTGAGGATCAAAATTACCAAGAGTCTGGACAGTCTAGAAAGGAAAATCGCTTTAGAGAGGATTGTTAAAACCATCTCCCAAGAATTGTATTTATTGTTTCCTCCACCAGGGAGCTTGGGAATCTGTCTCCTTGTTTTATCTCTTTGTACTATTCCCATGTCACCAGTGCCTAGCAGAGAGTCTCACACAGAACATATGCTTAAAAAACATATGCTTATTTGCTTATTGGCTAGGAACCTTAAGGTTCCTAGACCCCATTTGTTTTGTTTTCATACATGAGTCAGACCCATGCTGCTTTTCAAAATATTTGGACCCACAATACCATAGAAATCTCCTAGCAGGTATGCACTGTTAGTTTTCTCCCTTGGGGCCCCTTCACACACACACACACACACACACACACACACACACACACACACACACACATTGGCTTTTTTTCTGAGTATCTCCTTTGCTCTTGAGAAAAGACAGAAATAAAAAAGAAACTTGAAAAGAAATAAAAGGAACCTGAATCAACAAAGAAGTCAAACTCTCACTCTTTGCAGATGATGTGATATTTCATGTGGAAAACTCAAAAGACTCCACTCCAAAACTGCAAGAACTCATACAGGAATTCATTAAGTGTCAGGATATAAAATCAATGCACAGAAACCAGTTGCATTTCTATACACCAACAGCAAGACAGAAGAAAGAGAAATTAAGGAGTCAATCCCATTTACAATTGCACCCCAAACCATAAGATGCCTAGGAATAAAGAGGCAAAGAATCTGTACTCAGAAAACTATAACTTACTCATAAAAGAAATTGAGGAAGACACAAATAAATGGAAAAACGTTCCATTCTCATGGATCGGAAGGAAAAAATATGCTACCTAGAGCAATCTACACATTTAACAGCAATCCCTATCAAAATCCCATCCTTTTTTTTTTTCTTCAAAGAAATGGAACAAATAATTCTAAAATTTATATGGAACCAGAAAAGACCTCGAATAGCCAAAGGAATATTGAAAAAGAAAGCCAAAGTTGGTGGCATCACAATTCCAGACTTTAAGCTCTATTACAAAGCTGTCATAATCAAGACAGTATGGTACTGGCACAAAAACAGACACATAGATCAATGGAACAGAATAGAGAGCCCAGAAATAGACCCTCAACTCTATGGTCAACTAATCTTCTACAAAGCAAGAAAGAATGTCCAATGGAAAAAAGTCTCTTCAACAAATGGTGTTGGGAAAATTGGACAGCCACATGCAGAAAAAAAAAACTGGACCATTTCCTGACACCACACACAAAAAATAGACTCAAAATGGATGAAAGACCTCAATGTGAAAAGGAATCCATCAAAATCATTGAGAACAACACAGCCAGCAACCTCTTCAACTTCAGCCACAGCAATTTCTTCCAAGAAACATTGCCAAAGGCAAAGGAAGTGAGGGCAAAAATGAACTACTGGGACTTCATCAAGAACAAAAGCTTTTTCATAGCAAAGGAAACAGTGAACAAAACCAAAAAACAACAAACAGAATAAGGAGAAGATATTTGCAAATGACATATCAGATAAAGGGCTCGTATCCAAAATCTATAAAGAACTTATCAAACTCAACACCCAAAGAACAGATAGTCTGACCAAGAAATGGGCAGAAGGCATTAGCAGACATTTCTGCAAAGAAGACATTCAAATGGCCAACAGACACATGAAAAAGTGTTCCATATCACTTGGCCTCACGGAAATACAAATCAAAACCACAATGAGATACCACCTCATATCAGTCAGAATGGTTAAAATAACCAGTCAGGAAATGACAGGTGTTGGCAAGGATGTGGAGAAAGGTGAACCCTCTTGCACTGTTGGTGGGAATGTAAGCTGGAGCAGCCACTCTGGGAAATAGTATGAACGTTCCTCAAACGGTTGAAAATAGAGCTACCCTACGAACCAGCAATCACACTACTGGGTATTTACCAGTAGGGACACATGCACCTGAATGTTTAGAACAGCAATGTCCACAATAGCCAAACTATAGAAATAACCTAGATGTCCATCAACAGCTGAATGGATAAAGAGGATCTTTATATCTATCTATCTATCTATCTATCTATCTATCTATCTATCTATATAGATATATATATGTCTATATATATCTATATAGATATGTATCTATACACACACACACATACATACATACACACACATATACAGTGGAATACTATACAGCCATCAAAAGAAATGAAATCTTGCCATTTGCAATGACACGGATTGAACGAAAGGGTATTATGTTGAGCGAAATAAGTCAATCAAAGGAAGATAATTATCATATGATCTCTCTGATATAAGGAATTTGAGAGGCAGGGTGGGGAGTAGGGAAGGAAAAATTGAAACAAGATGGGATTGGGAGGGAGACAAACCATAAGAGACTCTTAATATCACAAAACAAACTGATAGCTGCGGGGGGGGGGGGGGGGGTAGGGATAGAGTGGTTGGGTTATGGACATTGAAAAGGGTATGTGTATGGTGAGTGCTGTGAAATGTGTAAGGCTGATGATTCAGACACCTGTACCCTTGAAACAAATAATACATTATATTTTAATAAAATGTTAAAAAATGAAACTTGAATTGACAGTAAATAATCCTTGAATAATTCAAGTTTCCAAATAAATCCTATATTGTTGATATTGTGTCTAAAAAAACACTTTTTACATTAAAAAAAAAGGCCCTTGAGCATGTCTTTCCACCATGTTTAGCCACAGTGCAAGAGGTATTTAAGATATAGGCAGTCTTGGGAAGAATTGAAGTTCTCTCAATTTTGAAACAGGAATGATGAATAGAATTGGAAGTCATCTATCTTGTTTTTCCTTGTTCGCAACATTTTTATTCAAGACAAACAAAAACAATTTATTTTAAGATCATTTGATTTTTTCTTTCCAAAAGTATTGGCCCTTCCTGATTAGAAAGAGACTCATCCCTAGAGATTTCTCCTAGTTCAAATATCTTATCTACAGGACTGAGAGTGAGGGTAGCTAAGCCATTTGACAGAAAACAAACCCCACAGTCTTCTAAATAGAAGTGAACAGTGCACCAGTGGGAATATTAACTGGGAAGATGTGATGAATCCACTAAGGATGGAGTGCCTTGGGACACAAGTGGTAGGGACAAGGAGGTGGTGGGTACAAATGATTATTCTTTGGGAGCTGCCTGGTCTGAGTCTCAGCTTCCTCACAAAGTGAGGGGAACAGACTATACTTTGAGGGACTATTCTCATTTATAACCACATTTTATACAGAAAACTACTCACACAGTTTAAACACAGACACTTAGACTCAAAGGAATAGTGGGTAATGGCTAAATGACAAAAATGGATGTGATGAAATTATACTGTGACACAAGTAAAATTTAATTCTCTTGACTCTTCCTGCTGTGCTCTTTCTGCTCCATGGATGGCTGCCTTACAAAAAATATAAGTCACTGAATGATGAGGGCAGATGTCCTCAGTATCAGTCTCCTAGAGCCAATCCCTGGATCTGCATCTTTCTGCTGGCTTTTGGACATTGTTATAGGTTTCTAGGCATCTTGCATATATAAGCCATGCCCCATATTTAATGATTTTTTTTCTGCATACTGTACTGACTTTGTCAAGACGCCTTAAATGCCTACAGTCACTTCTTTTTTCAGTAAATTACAAAAAGTCATCAGTGAGAGCTATTTTTCAAATTTAACCTGGCATCCTATATTTTTGTTTTCTAAGTCTGGCAGTTATTGCCTGCTAGACACTGTGTCATCTCATTTAATCTGCATACAACCTCATGAGATAATTGTATCTATTCTCACCTATTCTCACTTTAACAAAAGAAAAACTGGACATAGAGTCAAAAATTTGCCTAAGACCATGCAACACTGAGTACTGAGGTCTGGCTTCTCAACTATACAGCCCTAAGCAGGAGGTCACACTGGGCGGGTATTTAAGCCAGGGGCAATGAATAAGTGTGTGATAATTTTAAAACTAGACAAAGAGCAAGAACCATCTCTCTTCACTTTGACTTAAATCCCTCTGCAGGCCCTGAAGCATCTGGAGCAGCTTTTAGGGTATGAATGAGGGCTACTTGGCCAGGCAATGTAGTGGGAATGGGTGTCAGATGTGAAACTTGCTGGAGATAGGAATTAGGGGCAGAAAAGGGGTAAAACAACAGGTATTAGAGACATAGATGACCATTGGGACCAACAGAGAAAATCCCTCCCTGGCAGGACTGACTTCACTAGGCACAACAGCACAATGCCTAGGGCCCATTTGCTGAGGCCTATAAGAATATTTAATTTTGGGGGGCACCTGGGTGGCTCAGTGGGTTAAAGCCTCTGCCTTCAGCTCAGGTCATGATCCCAGGGTCCTGGGATTGAGTCACGCATCAGGCTCTCTGCTCAGCGGGGAGCCTGCTTCCCCCTCTCTACCTGTCTCTCTGCCTACTTGTGATATCGCTCTCTCTCTCTCTCTGTCAAATAAATTAATTAATTAATTTTTAAAAAGAATATTTAATTTTTGGAGGAGGAGTCAAGATGGCTGAGGAGTAGCAAGCTGAGATGACATCAGGTAGCAGATCAGCTAGATAGTTTATCAAACCATTCCAAGCACCTACTAATCCAACAGGAGATCGAAGAAAAGAAGGGCAGCAATTCTAGAAACAGAAATCCAACCACTTTCATAAAGGTAGGATCTGTGAAGAAGTGAATCCAAAGTGACAGGGAGATAAAATGCAGGGGGAGGGGCCGGCTCCCAGCAAGCAGTGGAGCAATGGAGCACAAAATCAGAACTTTTAGAAGTCTGCTCCACTAAGGGACATTGCTCCAGAGGCTAAGCAGGGCTGGAGCCTGTGCGAGGACAGCATGGTCTCAGGTCCCACGGAGTCACCATAGAATCAGGGGTATCTGAGTATCATAGAGCTCACAGGTATTAGCGCAGGGAAGCTGGCTACAGAGTCAGAGCCAAGGAGTGAGCTCTCACTCTGAGTTACCTTAAACTGTGATTCATGGCACAGTTAGACCATTGCTCTTTGAGCAGGGACCCCACAAGTGGCAGATCTGGGGAGACCTCCCTGGAAGAGCAACAGTGATCTGCTGGGTTTGGAGACTCCGGGGGCGGAGACACAACACTCAGTCACAGGCCAGGTGAGCTTGGTGTGCAGTTGAAGCCAGGGAGATGGGAGTGATTGAGCACTTTTCTCTAAAGGCTCACTGAAGAGTGGGGCCCTGAGCTCTCAGATCCTCCAGGCTGGAGATTGGGAGGCTGCCACTTTCATTCCTGTCCTCCAGAGCTCTAAGGAAAGTGTTCAGGGAACTAAAGCTGCTGAGAGCGAATCTGAGGAGAGTACTTAGACTGGCCCCTGGCAAGGGTAGTACAATAACGTCTCAGGCAAAACACTTGAAAATCACTACAACAGAACCCTTCCCCAGAAGATCAGCAAGAAATCCCACCAAGACTAAGCTCATTTATTAAAGGAGAATGGCAGAATTCCAAAGGAGGAGAAAGCAAAGCATGAAATTCATGGATTTCTCTTCATGATTCTTTAGTCTTGCAAAGTTAATTATTTTTTTAATTTTACATTTTTCTTATTCTCATTATTTTAACTTTTACTCTTTCCTCTTTTAACATTTTTAACTAGTTTATCTTAACAATACCTTTCATTTTAAAATATCTATTTGAACCTTTATTATTATACTCATATTTTATCCTTCATTGTATCTAACTTGATTTTTTATAAACACATAGGGTTTTTTCTTCTAAAAAATTTTGGGATACAACTTCTTCTAATAGATCAAAATATACCCTAAATCTAACACAGGGCTTTGTTCTAGTCTCCAGACTGAGAAAACTCTCTCCACTTTATTTTCCTTTCTTTTCCCAACCAACTTATCTTATCAACCCCTTTTTTAGAATTTTTTTAAAATTTTCATCTTTACAGTGATATTCCATCCCTACATCATGTTTATCCTTATTTGTGTGTGTGTGTGTGTGTGTGTGTGTGTGTGTGTGTGTGTTTTCCTTAAAGTTATGGGAGGTAGTGACTTCTAACAGACCAAAGTACTCCCAAAATTAAGTGGGTGGCTTGGTTGTATTCATCAATCTAATATCTATATTTTCTTTTTACTTTTCTTTTAATTATCTTAAACTTCTTTTTACCCCATTCCTTCCCCCCACAATTTGGAGTCTCTTCTGGTTTGGTTAACTCACATTTTTCTGGGGTCTTTGCCACCCTTTTACTACTTTATTCTCTCCTTCATATATTCTTTTGTTTTTAAGCTTTTTTTATTTAAACATATAATGTAACCCCACCACCCTCTCCCAACCCCTCTCCGCCCACCCCCCTCAGTTTGTTTTATGACATTAAGAGTCTCTTTTGGTTTGTCTCCCTCCAGATCCCATCTTGTTTCATTTTTTCTTTTCCTACCACCTTAACCCCCACCCCAGTTGCATCTCCACTTCCTCATATCAGGGATATCATGTGATAGTTCTCTTTCTCCAGTTGACTTATTTCGCTAAGCATAATACGCTCTAGTTCCATCCATGTTATCGCAAATGGTAAGATTTCATTTCTTTTGATGGCTGCATAGTATTCCATTGTATATATATACCACTTCCTCTTTATCCATTCATCTGTAGATGGAAATCTAGGTTCTTTCCATAACTTGGCTATGGACATTGCTGCTATAAACATTCAGGTACACGTGCCCCTTCAGATCACTACGTTTGTATCTTTAGGGTAAATACCCAGTAGTACAATTGCTGGGTCATAAGGTAGTTCTATTTTCAATTTTTTGAGGAACCTCCATGCTGTTTTCCAGAGTGGTTGCACGAGCTTGCATTCCCACCAACAGTGTAGGAGGGTTCCCCTATCTCCACATCCTCGCCAGCATCTGTCATTTCCTGACTTGTTCATTTTAGCCATTCTAACTGGTGTGAGGTGGTATCTCATTGTGGTTTTGATTGTATTTCCCTGATGCCCAGTGATGTGGAGCACTTTTTCATGTGTCTGTGAGCCATCTAGATGTCTTCTTTGCAGAAATGTCTGTTCATGTCCTCTGCCTATTTCTTGATTGGATTATTTGTTCTTTGGGTGTTGAGTTTGCTAAGCTCTTTATAGATTTTGGATAGTAGCCCTTTATCTGATATGTCGTTTGCAAATCTCTTCTCCCACTCTGTCAGTTGTCTTTTGGTTTTCTTGACTGTTTCCTTTGCTGTGCAAAAGCTTTTGATCTTGATGAAGTCCCAATAGTTCATTTTTTCCCTTGTTTCCCTTGCCGTTGGCGTTGTTCCTAGGAAGAAGTTGCTGCGGCTGAAGTCGAAGACGTTGCTGCCTGTGTTCTCCTCAAGGATTTTGATGGATTCCTTTATCACATTGAGGTCCTTCATCCATTTTGAGTCTATTTTCGTGTGTGGTGTAAGGAAATGGTCCAATTTCATTTTTCTACATGTGGCTGTCCAATTTTCCCAACACCATTTGTTGAAGAGGCTATCATTTTTCCATTGGATATTCTTTCCTGCTTTGTAGAAGATTAGTTGACCATAGAGTTGAGGGTCTATTTCTGGGCTCTCTATTCTGTTCCATTGATCTATGTGTCTGTTTTTGTGCCAGTACCATACTGTCCTGATGATGACAGCATTGTAGTAGAGCTTGAAGTCTGGAATTGTGATGCCACCAACTTTGGCTTTCTTTTTCAATATTCCTTTGGCTATTCGAGGTCTTTTCTGGTTCCATATAAATTTTAGGATGATTTGTTCCATTTCTTTGAAAAAATTGGATGGGATTTTGATAGGCATTGCATTAAATGTGTAGATAGCTTTAGGTAGCATAGACATTTTCACAATATTTATTCTTCCAATCCATGAGCATGGAACATTTTTCCATTTCTTTGTGTCTTCCTCAATTTCTTTCATGAGTACTTTATAGTTCTCTGAGTATAGATTCTTTGCCTCTTTGGTGAGGTTTATTCCTAGGTATCTTATGGTTTTGGGTGTAATTATAAATGGGACTGACTCCTTAATTTCTCTTTCTTCTGTCTTGTTGTTGGTGTAAAGAAATGCAACTGATTTCTGTGCATTGATTTTATATCCTGACACCTTACTGAATTCCTGTACAAGCTCTAGCAGTTTTGGAGTGGAGCCTTTTGGGTTTTCCACATATAGTATCATATCATCTGCAAAGAGCAATAGTATGACTTCTTCTTTGCCGATTTGGATGCCTTTAATTTCTTTTTGTTGTCTGATTGCTGAGGCTAGGACTTCTAGTACTATGTTGAACAGCAGTGGTGATAGCGGACATCCCTGCTGTGTTCCTGACCTTAACAGAAAAGCTCTCAGTTTTTCTCCATTGAGAATGATATTTGCGGTGGGTTTTTCATAGATGGTTGTGATAATATTGAGGTATGTGCCCTCTATCTCTACACATTGAAGAGTTTTGATTAGGAAGGGATGTTGTCCTTTATCAAATGCTTTTTCAGCATCTATTGAGAGTATCATATGGTTCTTGTTCTTTCTTTTGTTAATGTACTGTATCACATTGATTGATTTGTGGATGTTGAACCAACCCTGCTGCCCTGGAATAAATCCCACTTGGTCGTGGTGAATAATCCTTTTAATGTACTGTTGGATCCTATTGGCTAGTATTTTGGTGAGAATTTTCGCATCTGTGTTCATCAAGGATATTGGTCTGTAATTCTCTTTTTTGATAGGATCCTTGTCTGGTTTGGGGATCAAGGTGATGCTGGCCTCATAAAATGAGTTTGGAAGTTTTCCTTCCATTTCTATTTTTTGGAACAGTTTCAGGAGAATAGGAATTAATTCTTCTTTAAATGTTTGGTAGAATTCCCCTGGGAAGCCATCTGGCCCTGGGCTTTTGTTTGTTTGGAGATTTGTGATGACTGTTTCAATCTCCTTACTGGTTATGGGCCTATTCAGGTTTTCTACTTCTTCCTGGTTCAGTTTTGGCAGTTTATATGTCTCTAGGAAAGCGTCCATCTCTTCCAGATTGTCAAATTTGTTGGCATAGAGTTGTTCATAATATGTTCTTATGATTGTTTGTATTTCTTTGGTGTTGTTTGTGATCTCTCCTCTTTCATTCATGATTTTAATTCTTTGGGTCTTTTCTCTTTTCTTTTGGATAAGTCTGGCCAAGGTTTATCAATCTTATTAATTCTTTCAACGAACCAGCTCCTGGTTCCTTTGATTTGGTCTATTGTTTTTTTGGTTTCTATTTCATTGATTTCTGCTTTGATCTTTATTATTTCTCTTCTCCTGCTGGGTTTAGGCTTTCTTTGTTGTTCTCTCTCGAGTTCCTTAAGGTGTAGGGTTAGGTTGTGTATTTGAGACCTTTCCTGTTTCTTGAGATAGGCTTGTATCGCTATATATTTTCCTCTCAGGACTGCCTTTGCTGTGTCCCACAGATTTTGGGCCGTTGTGTTTTCATTATCATTTGTTTCCATGATTTTTTTCAATTCTTCTTTAATTTCCTGGTTGACCCATTCATTCTTTAGAAGGATGTTGTTGAGTCTCCATGTATTTGTGCTCTTTCCAAATTTCCTCTTGTGATTGAGTTCTAGCTTCAGAGCATTGTGGTCCGAAAATATGCAGGGAATGATCCCAATCTTTTGATACTGGTTGAGACCTGATTTATGACCCAAGATGTGATCTATTCTGGAGAATGTTCCATGGGCACTAGAGAAGAACGTGTATTCTGTTGCTTTGGGGTAGAATGTTCTGAATATATCTGTGATGTCCACCTCGTCCAGTGTGTCATTTAAGACCTTTATTTCCTTGTTGATCTTTTGCTTGGATGATCTGTCCATTTCAGTGAGGGGTGTGTTAAAGTCTCCAACTATCATTGTATTCTTGTCAATGTGTTTCTTTGATTTTGTTATGAATTGGTTTATATAGTTGGCTGCTCCCATGTTAGGGGGATGGATATTTAAAATTGTTAGATCTTCTTGTTGGACAGACCCTTTGAGTATGATGTAGTGTCCTTCCTCATCTCTTATTATAGTCTTTGGCTTAAAATCTAATTGATCTGATATAAGGATTGCCACCCCAGCTTTCTTCTGATGTCCATTAGCATGGTAAATTGTTTTCCACCCCCTCACTTTCAATCTGGAGGTGTCTTCAGTTCTAAAGTGAGTTTCTTGTAGGCAGCATATTGATGGGTTTTGTTTTTTTATCCATTCTGAAACCCTGTGTCTTTTGATTGTGGCATTTAGCCCATTTACATTCAGGGTAACTATTGAGAGATATGAATTTAGTGCCATTGTATTGCCTGTAAGGTGACTGTTACTGTATATTGTCTCTGTTCCTTTCTGATAATACTTTTAGGGTCTCTCTTTGCTTAGAGGACCCCTTTCAATATT